>PVIW01009923.1:0-48102 GCA_004026585.1 Noctilio leporinus
CTCCTCAGAGCTCGGAAAGTCAATCCGCTCTCCCACTACCCCTGCGCTCCCAACCCCTAAGCCCAGGCAAATGAAGGTTGCAGACCAGCTTTGGAAGATTCAGCTAAGCAAATCCCAGTCAACTTCACACTTCATCACTTTATCTCTGCCCTCCTTTCCTCCTAAAGAAATGCCGTGTCTTATAATGAATGGGGTGTGGATGAACCTCGGGTGGTTGGGGTGCACTTCTAAACATTCACAACAATGCAACCTAGCAACTTATCTGAACTCTGCATGGGACTGACACACCCACGGGCTAACGCTACTGCACACGATTGAGTTTGGTAAGGAGCAAAGGAGATAAAATATGGGAAAGTGTTTTTCTACATAAGCAAAGAAACATGCAGAAAGTATAGCTACTACAAAGCACCCCTAAATTTACCTTCACATGTAAGGTACAATGGGAAACATCTATGGATGTTCTTTGTCTCCATTTCCTGGCATGGAGCTCCAAACACTAAGTGATAGGAGTCTCTATTATTTCCCCTAACTAGCCCTTGAGTTTATGCTGATGAGGTGACAATTTAGAGACCCCTTGATATCTTCAGGATGGAGAAAGGCCACCAGAAAGACCAAACTAGGATCAGAAGGCTGAAACTTCGACATCCATTAAGGGGAAGGGGACTGGAGACAGAGTTCAATCACCAACGGCCAATGATTTAATCAAACATGCCTACATCATAAAACTTCCGTAAAACCACTAGAAGACAGTTCACAGAACTCCCAGGGTGGTGCACACACAGAGGTGCTGGGAGGGTGCTGTGCCTGAAGAGGGCATGGGAGCTCTGCACCCCTTCCCACATACCTTGCTATGTACAGCTCCTCGATCCGGCTGCTCCTGAATTTTATCCTTTATAAAATGACCTACCAATAACAAGTATTGTAAAACACGTTCCCAAGTTCTGGGAGTCATTCTAGCCAACTATCAAACCTCGGAGAAGATCAAGTGAACCTCAAATTTATAGTTGCCCAAGCAGAAATGTGGACAGCCTGAACACTCCATTTTCATCTAGTGTCTGAAGACGGGGCAGTATCTGGGAATGAGCTTTTCACTTGCAGAGTCTGAGGCCAACTCCAGGTAGACAGTGTCAGAATTGAATTGAGTTGTTGGACATCCAGTTGATGTCCAGAAAACAGCAGAACTGGTGCGGGTGGTAAAAAAACAACTCAACATGAATCACTGGATAATCTTATTAAAATGCAGATTCCTATTCAGGAATAAGTCCTCCAGTACTTACAGCATGGTCCATGGCCCAGCAGCATCCGCATCATTTAGAAGCTTGTCAGCAAGGCAGAATCTCAGGCTCCATCCTCTACCTACTCCATCAGAATCTGCATTTTAACAAGAACCCAAGGTGGGCCACATGCAAAGTAAAGCTTGAGAAGAACTGGTCTGAGCCTCAGTTTTCTTATTCCTAAATGCTTTGTAGCTGGCACACAGTACACACTTGGTGAATGGAAGCTGCTATAGACATTGCTCCAGGTTTAGAGTTCAGGTTTACAAGAGTATCCCTTATGCATAACTGAACAAAGAGTAACTGCTGGTGGGCTTGAGGCTGTGAGCAGGTGCAGGGCGGGCTATACACTTGGCTCTCTGAGCAGACCCTACACACCCAGCACTGGGGCAGGCTGTCTGCATAGGCAGCTGCTTGTCTTAGGGAGAGAAGGGCTTACCCAGGGCTGCTGTTGGGCAGAATGTAAAGAATGTCCTTCTTGGGAGCAGTCATAGGACCCTGTGAGGTGAAATAAGGCTGAAGCAATCATGCTTGAGACATCGGCTCATATCCTGTGTCCCCAGGAAGGCAAGGCTGGCTTGAGCCTCGCACCCCTGCCCCACAAGCAGGTCCTACATCAAGACGCCAACCATCCGACCTTGCTCAGCTGCTTCAAGTCTTCCAGAAGCCAGTGTCTCACAATGACCTCTCTTTATTTTTATTACAGTGATTTTCTTTGAGGGGATTGCTCTTCCAGAGTTAACTGTAGAAAATAAATGGCACAGCCAACTATAATCTAAGGCTTTAGAGCTGCAGTCTTAGCAACCTAACTTCCTATGTATCCACCCAGGCCATGTGACCCACATCAGCAGGCTCAGCCACGCTCAAAGCCCAGGACCCTGAAGCAAGAGGGGTTCAAACAGCCCCGGCTCCAATGTCCCCTGTCCACTGCAGACCTGGACATTGAGCCGATGCGATGTTAGAGTCACATACGTATGGTTTCACACACTGGCTTTGCTGATTCTTACTGTATGTCTCATGGAAAGTTGCCTCACCTTTTTATAATTTAGTTTATCTCACCTAATAAAATGCAGACAATAGCTATCTCATAGGATTGCTGTAAGATTTAACGAGAAGGCATAATTATAGTAGCTAACACAAAGTATAAACTGAGCCAGGCTCCAGTACAAAGCTCTTCATGTGCATTCATTCATTCATTCACTCAATTGATGCATATTTACTGAATACCTGACACATATTGGACACTGAAGCCTGGGATAATAACAGTTAAAACTGCACACTATTAATGTATTCAATTTGGTGAGTTTGGAAACATGTACACACTCATGTTACCACCACCACAATCCAGGGAGTAAGCATGCTCATCACCTCTTAATGTTTCCCTGTGTCCCTCTGGTGTATAAATAAGTTAATTGTAAACAGTTTATTTATATTTCTAAGCAGATTGAATTACGGTAATCCTACGATTTTCTTTAATCCCGACAATAATCCAATGAAATTGTAGTATGTTATTTCCCAATTTTTTAAAGTGGGGAAACCGAGTCATAAAGGTTAAATAAGTTTCCCAAAGACAAACAACTAGTAAATGGAGGACTCCAAGGATCACACTTTGTGGGTCGTACTATTTGGATATGCTGTGTGATATATGAGGTTAAACTCCATGAAACTGCCAATATGCCACCATTAATGAGCCATACAAACAGGTTTTTTAGATTTTGGTAGAGCCTGAAACATAAGCAGCCTTCAGTAAAAGGGTATCTGTGTGTTCTTTTGTTTTTGTTTTGCTTTGCTTTGTTCATTAGGCCTGCCCTCCTGCCATATTTCCCAGATCCAACCTCGGCTTCGTACTTCAACATGGACTTCTGTCATGCTCCAGGTGCCTGTGCTGGGTCCTGGAGATGGGCTTCTACCTCACTTTATCCCACCAGACCTCTTGCCTTGCAAATCCCAAAATCAGTGCCTCTAAGACTGTATTTTAATACTAATACCATAATAATACAAGTAAAAAGAACTATTATGAAGCAAGTGCTTACTCCATAGCAGGTTCTAATCTAAGTCTTTTATATGCATTTATACAGGTAATGCTCACAACAATCCTACCAGGTAAATGCTGTTATTTTTCCCTTTCCACAAATAAAGAAAGTGAAGTACAGGGAAGTTAGATGACCTGGCCACATTTGCTCCCGTCAGGCAGTCTCTTTGTCCAGCCACATTTCTAGGCATCACTCACTCTCACATTATCAGCCTTCATCACCTTACTGTCACCTGTCTGGGCCTCCATATGCCCAGGCACCATGTGCTCCTGGACCCTCTTTCCAGTTTTTGCCTTTTCTCCCATATTCTCCTAGCCACTGCGGGGGTCATTGAGAAATATCCCCAGCTCTTCCTCACCCTACTTGGTCAGTTCAGGGCACAGTCTAGACCCCCCAATTAAACCAGGCCCTGAGCAGTTGCCAAAAGTTATCAGGTCTCCTAAGTAACTCTTCAGGACTAAGGATCTTTATAGCTTTTACAGATTAATGCTAAAATGTAAAATGTTCAAAAGTCCTCAGGAAATAAAGAGGTAGACCTACTATTAAAAGAAGACTCAACAGCCCAGATATATAATATCTTTCTGAGGGAGGTGGGGAACAAAACCTTTAATAATTCTTTTATCCATTCTTCCATTGAAAAGAAATCTACTGAGCATCTCCTCCATCCCAATAGCTCCCACCCCAAAAGGGGTAGGAACACTGATATAAATAATAAACACAATGGCTATCCTTTAGGAATTCCCAGTCCAGGGTTGTGAGGCAGATCTGGGGACAAAGCATGTCTACACAGGGTGTAAGTGCTTTAACAGAACAGGACGTGAGCGGCTTGGAGGCCCAGAAGAAAAAGTAAGTAACCTCATGGGGCACCCAGGAGATTTCTCCAGAAGCTAAGCCTTGAAGATGAGAAGGGCTATCTATATACCAACGAGGAAGGTACGAGAAGAGCATTTAGGCATTGGAGAAGGATGGCCCAGGTAGAAGAAACGGCATGAGCAAGGATGAAGAGGTGTACACAAGCTGGTGATGCAGACGATGCAGCAAGTCTAGAACCTGCGGTTGGGAACAGCAGAGCTGGAGAAGCAAGCGGGAGACACATGGTGACAGGCTCTGTGCTGTGGGCTGAGGACCTTCAGGATGATGGAGAGAAGCTCTTTTCAAAAGGGGCAGCCAAACCCCCAGATCCAGCTTTGGGTACAACCCTGGCAGTGGCACGAAAGGTGAACCACAGGGAGGGGCTCTTAAAGGCACTGGACTGGTGTTCCGTTGGTACCTGCTACGACAAAAGCCGTAACAGTGGTCTGATTATGAGAAGGAGGGGAGGGAACAGAAAGCACTTTAAGGGACAAAAACCACCACTGTCAATACCCACTGGGTAGAACATGAGTGAAGGGAGGGATTTGGGGAAACTTTTTTTTTTATGAAGGTCTGTCCTGAAAAAAAAAAACAGCCAGGCAAGCTGTTTTAATTATATTGACATTGGCTCAAAACTTTCAGGACAGACCTCATATATCTATGAGTGCCTCCTCTATTTAAATGGAGACAATTTAATAAATTAATTAGCCAGTGGAATTCAAAAATCTATCAGATTAGCCCCAGAGCAGCCATCTGATTTAGTCATAGGACAAACTTCCATTTAGGTAAGAAGGGTGAATCATAATTTTCTCACAAAATCCCAGACCTAAACTAAATACAGGTTGAAAACGACCTCAAGGTCATTTTTTTTTCTAGCCTTTATATTAGTTATCTACTGCTGCATAACTGGTTACCCCAACACTTAGTAGCTTAAAACAATAAATATTAATTATCTCACAATTTCTACGGGTGAGGGATTCAGGGGCAGCTCTGGTAGGTGATTCTAGCTTGGAAGTCATGTGAAGCTTGAGGGCAGCTGGGAGACCACATGTGGGAGACCACATGTGGGACACTCGCTCACACAGCTATGGGCCAGGGGCCTCAGTCTCCTTCCGGCTATTGGCAGGAGGCCTCAGTTGCTGGCCACGTGGCCTCAACTCTTCCAGAGCAAGTTTTCCAAGCCCTGAAAGGGACCTACCATCAGTTCCAAAATGAGTCTATCAGCTCTCGCAGGCCAGTCCTAGTCAATGTAACAGGGGCTATGTAGGTCATGAATACTAGGAGGTGAAGCTAATGATGCAGGTCATTGTGGTGGCTTTCCAGTGTGCCCCTAACCTCAGAGAAGTTACTATCATAAACCCCATTTTACCGATGAACCAGCAAAGGTTATTTAAGTATGAAGATAATGTACTTGTAGTGGAAAGAACATTTTCCCAGGACTCAGAGGGCTGAGCCTCAGCTCTGTTGCTATCTGTGTGATCCCGAAGAAGTTAATTCACTTCTAGGGCCTTAATTTCAACTATAAAATGAAGCTAGCAAGTTTACTTCCCAGGAGAGGAATACTGGGGCCTAATATTTGTGGCCCTGGAATATCAGAGGAAGAGACTGAGTAGTTAGTTGTTCTGTGAGCAGTGGGTGAGGCCTGAAGGTTTTTAAATTTAGGGACAGAGGGCACAATCATACATTTGGGGACTGCTCTGGAAGAAGTATAGGCAGTTAAGTAGAAAGTAGAGGAACTGAGACAAGAAGTGGGCAGACCAGTGAAGTAGCATTTACAAGGAGAGATCTACCTAGAGTCAAAGAGAGTGTAAATCTCTATCCTTCCTTGATGTTTTCTGACATGACAACCTGTGTCTTGATGAATTTCCTGGTTTCTTAGTACCATTCTTCTTTGCCTTAGTACCCAGGACCCACCAGAGGACATGAAACCGGAACAAAGACAGGAACTACAAACAAGGCTCTCCCTACTAGATGGTCTGCATTCCACTTCAGACTCAGTTAAAGGTTTTACTCTAGTCATTAAAGTCTTACAAATCACATCATTCTAAGTGGAAAAATAGATTATGTTCATCATGCCAGTGAGGGGAGAGAAAGTAGAAAAATAATACCCTGAAGCTCTGGTATCCATTGAAAATGAATGTCTGTTATTTTTCCCTGTTAATTCAGAAAGAGTTTCAGTATTTGCTGTGTACAAAGTATCAATAATGGTATGTATTTTAAAGATATAATGGAGGCAAATATGAGTTCAGAACTAAAGCCTTCCCTTTCGAGTACAGCTAGTATTTTATCGGTTTAATTTTCTTCTTATTTTTAGTGTATGGACATAGAGTCAGGGGGGTATGAACAGCTTTAATAGCTTCTCTCTGAATGACAGGAATGTTTTCTACCAAATGCAACTCTGAAAGATTAAAGAAGAGCCATAAAAAATAATTTTAATAGCCATGATCCCCTGCCCTCCCACTTAAATAAACTCTGTCTATTCAATTAATTATTGTATTACACCATAAACTACAGAGCTAGGAAACTCCCACTCTTTCCACAGAGTCGGTCATGCATAGAACGTTTGTGATTGATGGACCAGTGAGGTTGAAATGTGCAAATGGAGATGAAACATCCCAAGATTAAACATCTTCCAGGTAGGGGGTTGGCACCTTTCCAGCACATGAAGCTTGGCCCAGCTCTGCACAGATGAGTACTCAAGGTTTCACCTGGGGCTCAGCCACAGACTAGAATAATCCCTCCCCTTCCTGGACCTCTAAATCTGCCCCAGCAAGCTTCCTCTTTCATGATCTGTACTCATTTGCTCAGCAAATATTGACTGAGTACCTGGAGAGCCCACTCTGAGCCAGGCCCTGAGGAGACACACTGTGAGTTAAGAAGGGTTCCAAGATCAGAGGAACTGAGCAGTCTGGGGTGATGTTTCTCAGTCTTGAAAGCACATTATCTAGGGCTTTAAAAGAATATTGATGGACCCCACTGCTAACTGTTAAGTTTTAATCACTATGGTAAAGCCTAAAATGGAACCAAAGTTGAGAATCAGTAGGAAAGAAACAGACAAACAGGCAACTGTCATACATTGTCATTAAGGAAAGTAGAAGGTCTACTGGAGTCTAGAGGAAGGACCCTATTGTGACTTTGAGGGAGTCAGAGGTTGGCTGGAAGTCACCTGACATCTTATGTTCTGATTAAGAGGACAGGGCACAGCAGAGGGAGACAGGGTAAGGTAGGAGGATTGAGGGAGCAGTGTGTACAAAATGAGAGAGAGTATGACCTTCTCCAGAACTGCAACATGTGTGTGGTGTAACTAGAACAAAGGGTTCTATACAAGAGGCTATGGATAAGAATCAAACTTTATTCATCCCTGCTCCTTGACCTTCTCAGATGTATCCAAACAAAGAGTCTATACTTTCTATTGAAGGCCAGGGGAATTAATGAAGGGGTTTATTTGGGAACAAACTCATGTCTCAAAGCAAAGAGAAGACGGACTACCTGCATCCTGGCCCGGGTGACCAGCTGCCCGGGTGACCAGCTGGCAGAGAAGGGAACACTTGAACCCTCTGGCACCCTGTCCTGCTTTGGCTCCTGCCATTCTCCCTCTTTGACTATTTCCCAATCTAGTCATGCCTTCCATGGGCATCTGATGAAAAGACATACACATTTCATTGCCGTAGATACTACAACAATGGGAGACCTACAGATGGATATTTTTTCAAGGTTTCTAGTTCTTTTAAAGAATTTATTACAGCCCAGCAACCCCCCACCCCACCCCAGGGCTTCACTCTATCGTCACCTAAGTCTGGCACCTTCTCCCCCTCCATTCCTTGTTCAGTGGTTGAGAAGACACTCCAGGATATGTGGGAGCCTGTCACCCTGGCCAGGAAGGAGGAGGGACAACCAGTTTCTCCTCTCCATAAGCAGGGTGAAAGAGGCGCAAGGGAATGAGAGGGGAGCTCCTCTTCAGCCGTCCTTGCATGAGATTTGGGGATCTTAGGCAATACGGAGAATGAAAAGAGATATATATGTATATATACTGATAACTGATTCTAAAGATTAAAAGTATATATTACCTAATGCTTTATGACCAGCAATTTCATTCTTAGGTATACCCCTGAAAGAAAAGTACGTATGTAGTAATATACAACAAAAGGCATGTGCCAGATTGCTCAAAACAGTATTATTATAAAGTCAAAAGCAGAAAATTACACAAATATCCATTACCACTATAATGATGAGTAAATTACTGATTTTGAATTATACAAAATATGGATAAGTCAAGCATAATGTAAAGTAAAAGAAGTCCAACAAGAAATACTGTACACTTTCATTTTAGGAAGCGTAAGAATTGGCCCATCTAATCTTTGCTGTTAGAAGTAAGGACAGGGAGTGGGGGTTGGGGGTGGGGTGGTAAATACTGACTGGTAGTCAGAGCCAGGGTAGCTCACAAAGTGCTGGTCAGACTCTCTCAAGCTCTATATCAGGCTTGAGTATTGATACTACGTTGTGTTTAGTTTGTGAGAAGTCACTGAGCTGTACATACTGATAACAGGTGGGGATTATCATTCAAAAAGATTTTTTTAATCGATAGCTGCATTTTATACCTGGGTTTTCTTACCCTTATTTTGATCAATGACATTAAGGCTCCTATGTGTGTGGGGAAATAGAAAGGATAATGAGTTCAATCTTCAATGGGCTGAGTTTGAGATGTTTATGAAATGCTGAAGGGACGGCACCCAGTAGACATTAGTTAAGTGAGATCATTGCTCAGGAGGATGATTTATCCAAGAGCTTCAGGAAAACAAGAAGGATACTTGTTCTTGCTCCCTTTTGGAAAACACACTTGCCCAGAACCGGCACACAAAGTTAATTATCCCTTTCACACCTGTGCTTGACACTTAGTAAACCTTGTTTTTTAATGTTCCTCATGGGCGTTTCTGCAGCAGCATTTTTGTGATGACAACTCCTAGTTGGCAAGGTGCTGGCTACTTCAAACAATTGCGTACATTCTCTCACAGCTCACACAGGCCATTCTCCATTTTTCATGCATTCATTCAGAGACTGGCTAGCTGTTCACCACACCCTTTTCCTCTTTGATCTGGACACCCGGTGAGATGCCCATTCCCGGCCTTCCTGGGTGGAAGATGGGGTCCGAGATGCTGCTATGTCAGCAGAAGTGATGGGGGCCACTATCACATCCGACCCACATGTGACTGACTCTTCCCCTTTCTGACAGCCTGAAGCAGCCCTGTGACTCCTGTGATGAAAGGGGTAGAGTCAAAAGACACAAGGGGACCTAGGTCCCATGCATCTGCCAGCAGAGAGCCACTCACTGACCTGAAACACCTTTTTTAAACTTCATGAGCTGAAGACACAAACCTCGGATGCCACCTTCTCCCGTTAACCTTTCCAGATATTCCCACATGAAGCAATCTCTGTGCAGACCTTCTGCCCCAGATTTTCACAGCTCTTTATCTGCACTTGTATCACTTTGGTGCCTTCTATTTTGATCAAGCATACCCTTGTCTAATAGACTAAAAATTCTGAGTGACAAAGATCATAGTACTGTTCTTATCCACCTGGGTAGTCCTGGGCCCCAGAACAGTGACAGACTTACAGTGTGTGTTTCACAAATATTTTTAAATTCATGAATAGATAAACGCATAGTGACCCTTTCATTTCCAGCTGCAAGACTATGATGTTTCCATGACTTTTTCATCAGCCATTAAATACTTGTCAAAGGAATAAATAAATGAGTATGTGTTTGGATAAATTCACTCATGTATAGACAGGTGGCTAGGAATGGTAAGGGCAGGTGAGATGTCTGAGGTTCTCAGCCTGGCAAAAATGAAGAGAGCTGTAACAACAACAGAAATAAGAAAATCAGGAGAGTGGAAGTCAGTCTTCATGAATTCGTTCTTTTATTCACCCTCCTCTTCCGCTATCAGTCCCTCCACTCACCTCATCTTCCTTCCATGGAAACAAACTGAGCAACTCATATAATTTAGTACTTGTTGAATATTTATATATGGAAGATTATGCTGAGCACTTGCACTTCACATAGAATAACTTGTTAAATCTTTATAGAAATCCTGTTAGGTGGGCATTATTATTTTGCCCATTTTATAGATAAGAAACTGGGGGACAAATGCTCAGATGCAGACAATGCCAGTCTAGAGCCCAAGGTGCTACAGCAATTCCTATGTGCCAGCCACAGTTTTTCCTGAGTGAACTGCAGAGAAAAATATGGAAACATCCTTCTCCTTCAAAACTCATCATAGAGCCAACTAGTCATCTCACTGTAATGTCTAGAGAAACATATCCTATAGCAGAGTTGCATAGAATGCTGGGAAAGGGAGTGGAGCAGGAAGGAAAGCCTGGGTGACCTAATGTAGAAAGCGACATTTGAGCTGGCCTGGAAGATGAGTGGGGCAGGTCAGTGCAGGGTGGAGCAGGGTAGGGGGTGAGCATCAAGCAGGGGATTAGCAGGAGCCATAGAGACAGTGTTCCTCTGGGCAAGAGCTGTCTGATGCCTGAAGTTGGGAGGGACGGGAAAGGAACAAAACTTTAAAGGAAGCTTGCATCCAGATACTGAGTCTTGACTTCCAAGTTAAAGGCTTGCTCTTTGGCTGGTAGGCAATGAAAAGTTACTGAAGAGGTTAAAGCAGAAAAATGGCACGATAAAATTTGTGTTGAAGAAAATTCTCCTGTGCTGTGTGGAGTAAAAATCATGGACTGAAGGAAGCTCTGTGGTGGCACAGTGGACAAGGCACCTGTCTGTGAACCCAAAGGTCGCTGGTTCGATTCCCAGCCAGGGCATATAACCAGGTTGCAAGCCAGGTCTCCAGCCAGGTCCGCAGCTGGAGGCAGGTGAAAGGCAACCATACATTGATGTCTCTCACCCTCTCTGCCTCTCTCCCTTCCCTTCTCTCTGAAAATAATAAATAAAATCTTAAAAAAAAGATCATGGACCGAAGGGATACAAGACGTCAGGTGTAGTGGTTTGAACAGTGTCCACCAAATGTTCACGTCCCCCGGACCCCAGAATGTGACCTTATTTGGAGATAAGGTCATAGCAGATGTAACTGAGGGAAGGGCAGATGAGATCGTACTGGATGAGGGTGGTCTCTCAGAGACAGCCTGTGAAAGGACAAAGCCAGCACCATTTGCTATTGTGGTACTATTTGCCTAGCAACCTATAACCTCGTAACCATGACTGCCATGAGCTTATATTCCCAGGACTGGAAATTACTGGAAAGCAAGAACAGACCTTGATTAACCTAACCACTCTCTATAGCTACAGGCAGAAGATAACATGAAAACAATATCCCAACAGCCCAGGGACCGCACAACATCCCCCCACCCTTTTATAATTCAGTTATAATTCAATAAAAGATCCCAGCCCTCAATGTGGGTGTGTCTCTCCACACCATGCCCCTCTCCTTTCTTGGAGAGTGAATAAAGTCTTTACTCTCTATACTTTCTTCTCTTTGTGAGTTCTTTCACAGCCTGATTCACCAACCACCCTAACAGCAAGGGCACAGAGCAGAAGGTGACGTGAAGATGGAGGCAGAGATCGAAGTGACGCATTTGCAAGTCAAGAAATGCCAAGGACTGAAGGGAACCCAGGAGCCCAGGTGGTTTCTCACTCAGAGTCTCCAAAAGGTGCCAACCCAGAGGATACACACCTCAATTCCAGGCTTTGGCCTCCTGAACTGTAAGAGAAAAATTTTTGTTGTTGTTTTAAGTCATAAAGTTTGTAGTAATTTTGTAAATGATAGCCCTAGGAAATTAATACACGGGGAGATTAATTAGCTGGTTGTTGCTCTGGTCTGGGACAGAAAGCAGACCTTGAATCAGGAGCAGGGACCTGCGCAGGGCAGACAGGCCAGGCTGAAGAAGTGCAGTGAGTCAGGAGGGACAGAAAGTGGTCACCTGTGTGTTGAGGTAAAAATGAGGGGGAATACCTCAAGGGTAGTTTTGTGGCTTTTATCTAAGTTATTAACCAGAACAGAGGATATAAGAAGAATGATATGAAAAAAGGAAGTCACACTTGGAAAATGAAATTGATACAGTTAATTGTTCATTAAACTCTGCCTTAAAAGTTGATGCACATGCCGGGGTTGTGAGCCAAGTTCCTGGTTGGGGGTGTGCGAGAGGCAACCGATAATGTTTCTCTCCAGCGCTTTCTCCCTTCCTTCCCTTCTCTCTAAAAATAAATAAATAAAGCCTTTCTTTAAAAAAAAAGAAAAAAGCATATAGGTAGACTATCAGGCTTTCTCTGTGAACACAGATTAAATGGGGAGGGGAAGGGGAGGTAAGAAAAAGAGGGAAGGATGTCAAGAAGGGAAAGAAAGTTCTTTAAATTCCTGTAAATTATGAGGCAATGTGGTATAGTTTGAAAAACAATCTCAGAATCATAGCAGGCACTCCTGAATGTCAAAGCCCAAGTGTAGAAGCTAAAGTATGAAGTTAAATATTTCAAAAGAACAAGAATACCTGGATAACTCCCCATTTCATTTCTCCAAACCAACCATAAGTATAGAACGCATGTGAAATGTGCCTGTGTCATTGAAAAAAATAACAATCACATCACTGCTGACATATTTAGAACAGCACACTATTAAAATGGGAGTCAGAACTCCATCAAGGTGGTGGTGAAGAGAGGGTCCCTGGCATAGGGAAGAAGGGGTAGGAAATAACTGGCCAAATACTATGAAGAAGGAAAGGGTTAATGGCCTATGAGACAACTAGAAAATGGATTAAGAGTCTGCTTTTCAGACTCAGAAAAACTAGGTGGATTAAAATATGTACTCTTGCTCAGCTCCATTTGCATCTACTTTCCTTGGATGCTTAATATGAGTGCCCATGATTCATGCAAAGACAACAAAAACCCCAACAAGATAAATTATGATGACAATATTTGTAGTCAATATAACTAAGGGCTTCTTCATTTCAATTTATTTTAACTCCACTCCACAAATCATATTCAAAACCTGAATGACTCAGCCCATGCTTGAGTATGGTTTTCATGTGCGTTGTAAGGATTACCATGGAAGGTTATGCCAAAACTACTTTTTATTTATTATTTTTTGCATGTGACTAGGTACTAAAGTATATATTGGGATGAATAATTATAAATTTTATTCCCTTGGACATATGATAGATTTGTACAATATTCTAAATTGGATACGTTTTACAAGATTAGTCTTTTTTTTTCTTTTTGGCATGAGCCATACATGAATTTCCCTCTTGTGACTACTTGCTCAGAAATCATAAAGATAAAAAAAGCACTTTCACCAAATTGCAAACACAGAGCCTGTACTTTATGAAATATAATGTGCAGCCAGAGAGAATTTTTTTCTCAATCTTCTGACTAATCTGACTCTCAACTTAATGGTGTCTGTTTTAGAACACAAATTCACAGGTCATATTTATTTCTGCTTAATTATAATTCTTTGTTAGTGTCCAAACCAACTGAATGTTAGTTAAATCCTTTGCTTCTTTGTTTTCTCCAGCTTCCTTCTCTTATGTACATACATAATTCTTATATTAAAAGAAAAGTGTTAATAACTACAATTAGCCCACTAATTTAAAGATTGGTCTAGAAAGAGAATTAAGTCACTTTATATCTTATTTTCCACCTCCTCACCCCCCACACACACACACTCCTATATACATGTGCAGAGCCACGAACACACAGCACACACACTAGGACAATAGACTTTCACTGATAAAACCAGGAAATCCTGAGCAAACCAGAAACATCTTGTCTCTCTCCACACACACACACACACACACACACACACACACACACACACCCGGCAACTGGAATTTTCCCTCTAGTCTAATTGTTTTAAAGTACTGTAACTACATAAAACTCACTCTATTCTCTACTGTTTCTGCTCTTATGCAGCATTGTATTAAAGGTCCTGCCAGGGCAATAAAGACAGAAAAAAGAATAAACATTATAAAGAAATAAATAAAACTAGGGATAATCAACAATGATTATCTCAAGAAATCTTTTAAAGGCTAATAGAATTAATAGGAAAGGTTAGATTACAAAATACAAAGTTAATATAATAAAAATCAGTGGTATTTCTATACATTAGCATTAAACAATTATACATTAAAATTGGAAAACAACAGCATTTTAAGTAGCATCAGAAAACATGAAATAAGAACTATTTCTAACAAAATATATATAATTTCTCTATATGGAAAACAGCAAAGTCTAAAAATCAAGGAAAGAGCTAAGTAAATAGAGATACTTTGCTCATGTTTTAGAAGACTATACAGTTAGAATGATAAATTGCTGAAACTGATCTATAGATTAAAAGCTGTCATAATTTTGGAATTGATAAGCAATCTTAAAATTTATATGGAAAGGCAAAGAAACAGGAATGACCAAAATAACTTGGAAAAGATTATTTGATTGAAGACTGACTTAAAGCTATGGAAATCAGCACTGGCCTGTTGGTTAGCCTTCATTCAGCAGGGTGAAGGGTTGCCGGTTTGATTCCCAGTCAGGAGAAACGCCTAGGTTGCAGGTTTAGTACCCAGCTGGGGTGCATACGAGAGACAACCTATCAATGTTTCTCTCTCTCTTTTTCCCTCCCTTCCCCCTCTCTAAAAGTAAATAAAACCTTTTAAAAACCTAAAAATTTCTGTTCCTGAAAAGATACCATTAGAAAAATGAAAGAATGAACCACAGACTGAGAGAAAATATTTACAAAATACAAATCTGATAAAGGACTGGTATCTTGAATACGATAAAAAAAGCTTTTAAAATTCAACAATAAGAATTGAGCGATCCAATTTTTTAAAATAGGCACAAATGTAAAAAGACACTTAACCAAAGAAACACAAAGAAGAAATAGAAAAATATTAAAAGACACTTACTGTCATTAAAAAAAAAAAAATGGAAATCACAATGAGATAGGACTACACAGCTATTATGATGGCAGAGAAGGAAGAAAAGGGGGGAGGAAGGGAGGGAGGGAAGGAGGGAGGAAAGAAGGAAGGGAGAAATGAAGGATGGAAAAGGAAAGAAAGAGAGGGAGAGAGAAAGAGAGAAAGAGAAAGAGAAAAAAGGAAGGGAGGAAAACCACCCTGACAATACCAACATTCAGAGACCTCATACTTGCTGGTGGGAATGAAAATTTAGTACAATCACTCCATAAAAGAATTTATCAATTTCTTACAAAATTAAAGATACAGTTTCCACATGACCCAGTAATCCCGCTCCTTGGTATTTATCCAAGACAAATGAAAACTATGTTCATACAAAAACCTAAACATAAATGCTTATAGCAGATTTATATTTATAACCTTTCAAAAATTGTAAATGACCTAAATGTCTTTAAGCCAATGACTAGATAAATAAACTGTGGCACAGCTATAAATGACATGCTTTTTAGGAAAAAAAATTCCTGATGTATCCAACAATTTGGATGATTCACAAATGCACTATTCTAGACAAAAGAAACCTGACTCAAAAGACAATAAGCTCTATACTCTATGGTTCCAACCAGAGGCTGGAGGTGAGAGGAGAAGTTGACCACAAAGGGTCACAAGCGAACTTAAGCTGGGGTGGAAGGGTCATTAGATCTTGATTGTAGTGGTGGTTACATACTGTCATTACATTTGTCAAAATTAATAAGAGCTGTAGGCTAAAAAAGATGAATTTTGCCTTTAAAAAACCCTTTGAGTTATAAAGGTGTTTTAGATAGGAGTTATCTTTTTAAATACTGCTTGACTTTTTAAAAATTAATGCCAGAAATATCTTTTTTTAAACCATGTAATTATCTGGAACTTCTCTAGAAAAAGAATGCAATCATCATACACCTGTTTTCATTCCCATCATCAGCAGAGGAGTGGTTCAGTGTCATGACTCCCTTCATTTTTATTGGTGCAGAAATGCAATTATTATAGAGACATTTACCACTCTGGCAAGATGGTGGTCAATTAATGAGGAACTAACTATGTCTCACTAGAAATGCACAAACATGCTATATTAAATATAACAACCAAAAATATACAAAACCACGTTTAAGAGAAAGAAAAAGAAAACCCAAGTAACAAAGGGAAAACTCAAAGCCTGACCAGTAAGGTTCAGAGGGCATTTTGACATTCCCTGAGCATCAGGCCCAGAGATAGGCCACACAGCCAGGAGATGGGAACTCTGTGCCCACACTGAAACGGGCCAGGTGGGGAGGCACCTGCACTAACTTTGGGCCCGAAAAAGGCTGCTCTTTTCATGAAAACAGAATGAGATAATTTCAAACAATAACCCTCAGATATATCAAAGGAATCTGCTATGTGCCCAGGAGTTAGGAAAGGGTGGGGGCAGGTTTAAGACACTTTTTCAGCTTGGGATTTCTATGAAACGTGGGTAGGGTAATTTGGATGCTGTGTGGTATGACCAAACTTTCAGACTGGCAGATTGGCCTAGGATAAAAGGGTTCTCTGGGCCAGAATGTTCAGTGCTAGAACCATGGCAGTATTGCAAGTTGGTCATCCTAATGCCACACCATGCATGATAGGGCATAGAGTCTGGATTTCTTGTAGAGCCTTCCCTCCTTTTTTTCCTTTTCTAACTCCTCCAGGTAAAGTTGGCAGATAAAATGCAGTGAACTCAGTTAAATTTGATTTTAACTTAATTTTTTAAAACATTTACTTCAGTTGTTTTTTTTTTTTTTTAAGGATTTTTATTCATTATGTTTAGAGAGAGGGGAAGGGAGGGAGAGAAACATCAATGTAGTATGGTTGCCTTTCACCTGCCTCCAACCACAAACCTGGCAGGGGACCTGGCTTGCAACCTGGTTATGTGCCCTGACTGGGAATTGAACCAGCGACACTTGGGTTCGCAGGCCAGTGCTCAATCTACTGAGCCACACCAGCCAGGGCCTTTAAATAATTTTTAAGTTGCAATTTTGGGGCATACTATACTAAAAATTTACTTGCTATTTTTCTGAAATTTAAATTTAATTGATTATTCTGTATTTTTACTTACTAAATCCAGTAACTCTGCTCCTCTAGAGGTAAACAGCAAGCAGCAAGCAAACGTGTAACCTGGAGAAAAAGTCACCTGCAAAAATTTTTAAATGACACAAGGAAATGAGCCACAATGACAATATGACATAGCAAATGCAATAATTTACACTCTAAAAACCAAAAATTTGAAGCAAACTCAGGCACTACCAAAAAAAGAAAAAAGAAAAAAGAAAGAGCTTTAAATGCTTAGAGAGATGAAAGAAGGAATGGAAACTATAATGAAAAAACGGGACGCTAATAAAAAGAATGAATGAATCTGTAAATGAACCAAAAAGAACTTGTTGCAATGAAAAACAAAACATTCAAACTAAAAACTCAAGATCTAGATTAAATAGCAGATTAGGAGCTGAAGAAAGCTGTGAAACCTTAGACTAGTTAATTATACCCTCTCTGTACCTCAGTGCTCCTATTTGCAAAATATGCATAATAGTACCTATGTTATAGGGTTGATGTATAAAAATAAATGTACTACATGTAAAGCACTTAGAATGTACCTGAGCTACAATAATTTTTCAGTCAGTCTAGCAATCAGTAATTATTGTTTATTACTTAAATAAGCATCCTCCTATGGCAGTATTTCACAAACGTAGGGCTTAGCAAGTTAGGTCTGTAAAGAACGCTCTAAGAAGAAAAAAGGAAAAAGTACTCCGTGGTGAAATATTTTAGGGAAGCAGTATGTTACTCTAACCATCTCTTAGGGACTCACAGTAGACATGACCAAATTAAATGGTCATATTAAAGACCCTAAGAAGTTCCGCTGTAAAGAAACCTGATTAGCCTTTGGAAAAATAACTAAGAAGGTGATGAAACTGAGGCTTATGGAGGTTCTGCCGTTCAACCAAGGCCCTTCGGCTGGGAAACAGCAGAATTTGCCTGCAAACCAGGGTGGCCTGGTCCCAAAGTCCCTGATTTCAATGACTACACAATACTGTAAAGTGGTGAAGAAAGATAGAATTATCTTCCTGAAAGAGGACTTCTTCTCAAAGGACAGCATCCCAAGCGTGAACTACGCCTGGCGTCCCTTCACACCAGCGGCCTCAGCAGCCCTCGCCCGTCCTCCGGTTCCCAAAACAAAGCCTAAGTGTTCGGGAAGTGTTTCCTCTCTTCCTGATAGGCCGACAGGACAGTGGTCCCAGCAGTAAAAAGTCTCACCACGCCCCACCCAATCTCATCCTGCGGTTTCCTCCACAGCGCACACCTCACGTGGCTGCGCTGAGACTGGCTGCTACACGTGGTTCCCCAACCAAATGTACGTCTGGGGCGCTCAATAAACAGCTACTGAAAAACAACAACAACAAAACAAGACCTAAGCCATCAATATTGTTATTTTTTGCCTTGAAAAAAATGTTTTTATGTTAGTTCCGTGATTGTTGTGTTGTTACTGCCAGAATTGTCTTTTTTTTTTCTCCTACAAACATTCAGGGAAACAAAGGAGGGATTTTCTGCATTTAACGTAATTCAAAGCAGGGGTTTGCATTTCAAAAGAACTGATAGGACTTGGGCAACACTATTAACCTATTTCCATTAGAAGTTAATCCTGCCCCAGTTGAGATTTAAATTGGAATTTACATGCTAGGTGTATCACTTTTGTTTTTCTAAAATCTTACTTTAAATAAGACTAAACCAAAACCTTTTCCACTGCACTCAGAGGTCCCCAGGAAATCGTATTTAATGACTAGGGCTCACTGGTATTAAGTTGAAGTTAGACAAGATAACTAATGAATCAGAGATTCTGACAACATAGCAATTCTTACTAAGTGAATCCTTAATATCTGTAATACTTGGCTGTTTCTTTCATTAACAGTTCATTTCTTTCAGTTCACCAAAATTTTATCTGAACACTACTATTCATATATTTTCAATCCTCAACACAAATTGCTGAAGTATTTTTTAAATGCCAACCTCTAAACTTGTCTTTGGAGATTCTAATAATAATAAGACAGGTTTGACCTTCAAAGAGTATAGTATAGATTAAAAAATAAAATCAAGCAATTAGAATTAATCAACCAATTGCCTCACCAAAGTATGCATAGCAACATAAATGGATCTTCAAATACATGCTACTGAGTTACTTAAAAAAGAATGAGGTGTATAATAATGGCATTTATGTAAGTTGTTTAAAGCACCCATTAAAAATACAATGAACATTTTGCAAGAATGCATGTAAATGGAAGGATACACCGATAACATCTGAATGGAGAAAGGAAGGCAGAAAAGGGGAGAAGACAAAGACAGGGAAGAAGGAAGATAAGAAAGGAGCAACAGGAGGAGGAAAGGGGAAGTAGAAAAAGGAAAGAGGAAAGGGGAAGAAGAGAGGGAGGGAAGAAGAGAGGAAAGGAGCGACAGGAGGAGGAAAGGAAGGAAATAAAGAACTGGTTTAACCTTCAAGCAGCTGGCAAGCATCGCAGAATGCTTATTCTTTGTCTGTCAATTTCTTCACCTAATCTTTCTTCGTCCTGAGTGTCTAATTCTAAGGCATCTTCTTAAATATTTTTTAAAAGAAATAAACTGTGCAACACATATGTGGCTTGGCTTTCAATACAAGATCAGGTAAGCTCACAGGTAGGCAGATGGACTGGTGTATTTACCAGCCTTCTGTAGACACCACGTACCTTACGATACAATCAGCACTAGGGAGCAAGGACAGCCAGCCGCCCCTCCAACCCCCACCATGAGGAAATGCTCATTTCCTGAGTCCACTTAAATCGACCCATTATGACTAATATAATGTTAGTTTTTGGCAAATCATGCCTTAACCCCCATTCTGGTTCTCTAGCCATCTGAAATCTTCTTCCTCAAAACTTGATACTTGAAACAATAATAAAATTTAAAAAATAAATAAAAGAAAACAAACAAACAAAAAAACAAACAAACAAAAAACTTGATACTTGAGAGAGACCAGAGGACAGTCTTCTTGAGCAGGTCAATCTTTTCTTTGCCTAGGACTGAACACAATCATCAATCAACATTTATTAACTGTTTACCTCTCCCAACAAATGCAAGTTTTTCTGGGGATCCCCAAAGTAGCTTAGCAGATGAAATACAGGAGGCACAGATCAATGTGAATTTCAGATACAAAAAATAATTTTTAGTATGAGTATGTCCCAAATATTGCAAAGGTATACTTATACTAAAAAAAAAAAAAAGAAAAGAAAAAGCATTGTTCACTTGAAATTCAAACTGGCATGGGCATTCTGTATTTTTATCCGCTAAATTTGACAAGCTACCCTAGGGTAAGAGAGGAACGACTACAAAATTTGGTCTGTGGAGGGTTGCAGAGGCATGCCCCAGTGGGTAGGACCAAAATAGGGCTCCATTCAAGGGCCAAAATAGTTCACATTCTTTTTTTGTTGGTTTGTTTTTATTTTAATTGGGTATACAATAAAACAGTTTGGTACTATTTAATTTTCCACATAAGACATATCTGGTAAGAGCAGTGTGGAATAGGAGAAAATAATGGCTGGGAGTCAGGAAAGTCTGATTATAGTCCCAGTCCTTCCTCAGTAGAACATCTGTGGAATCGGGCTACTTATGTAATAAGAAATAACTGCTGCATGGTCCCTGGTCTCATCTGCAGAATGGGTGTAGAAGGGTTCACAGTGACCTCCAATGATTCCTTCTGCTTCATTCCTCAAAGGCTCTAGGGGATTCATCATAGTTACTTAATTCAGAGAAGATGGCTTTGTTGCTCTAAATCCAAGCAGGAACAAAAAAATTTGACACAAATGCAGATTTCTTCCTCTTCCCATATTCCAATAACAATTCCTCTGTGAGGTATTGTGGTTGTTACAAAAACTAAAACCAGAAGTGCACAGTCAGGGAGGAGATTGCAAATGCCCTAATGCCAAAATGGGAGCAATGCAGACATGGGGACAGGTGGTCAGAGGGGATCTTACCTTGGCTTAACTGGGCTGCTATAGGCAGGAAGACACCCTTCCGTGCTCCCGAACAAACCTTTTTCTGTAATATGGGACTAGCAATTCCTCCTACTTATGCTGTTGGACTAAAAGTTAAATGAGATAATGTCTATAAAAAAAGTATTTCATAAGCCATGAGGTTCTATGCCAAACAAATCATTTGCATTATGATTTGAGTTCAACCTTATATAGATAGACATTTGATGTCCGTTGGTCATCCCTCATTTTTCAACTTTCTTTTATTGACCTGGTTTCATTGCAGAGAATCAACTTCTCTCTGGTTCCCATACTGTGTGGTTTGGAAAAAGCTAAATCAATACCCATTTTCAAAAAAGGGAAGGTAACTCAGGCCTTGGTCAATGATTCTGGTGAGAGGAAATGATTCCAGGAGGAAAATGTGACCAAATGTGAGTCAATGAAAACCAGACCTAGGACCTTTTATAGAAAAGAAGAATTCGTTTCCTCAAGATTGGAAATTTTTGCAGCTGTAATCTTGGGGTCACTGTCAGCTCTTTTGTCACTATCCGGGGAAAGATGGAGAATGAAATTGACAGAGGAAAGCATAGAGCAGAGACAAAGAGAAATTGATTTCCAATAGCAATGAGCCCTTCATACCCAGTTATACCTAAAGCTGTATTTCCCCTAAACTTCTCAGTTGTGTGAGTACATAGATTTCCTCTATGCTTGGGCCAGTTCAACATAAAATATTTTTTCTGTCATTTTCAACTTATAAGTCCGAATGAATAGAAATCCTAAACCGGCTGTGTCTTAGTTTCAAACAGCTCCAAGTGCTATGTCACATGCCTTGCACAGCAAGCAAATGCTTTTTAAGGGAAGCTAACTACAAGTTTGACTCAGCAGCCCACGGACCTGTATTTCCATAGTATATGAAGTCAGTCCCAAAAGTATCGGCTGCAGAAACTGTTTTCATTATATTGACATTGGCTTGATACTTTCAGGACAGAGCTCATATATATATATATATATATATATATATATATATATATATGTATATATATACATATACATATATATATATATATTTTTTTTTTTTTTTTAAAGATTTTATTATTTTCAGAGAGAGGGGAAGGGAGAGAGGCAGAGAGGGAGCAAGACATCACTGTATGGTTGCCTTTCACCTGTCTCCAGCTACGGACCTGGCTGGAGACCTGGCTTGCAATCTGGTTATGTGCCCTGGCTGGGAATCGAACCAGTGACCTTTTGGGTTGCAAGCTGGTGTCTTCCTTATCCACTGTGTCACCAGCCAGGGCTCTCTCTCTTTTTTTTTTTACTTACTAAATCATTGGTTTATCATAAAAGGATACAACTTAGGTATAGCCAGATGGAAGAGATGCAGAGGGCAGGGTTAGGGAAAGAGTGGGGAGCACCCATGTCCTCTCCAGAGTATATATCTTAACTAATGAAGTTTGAAATAACAAAAGTTGGATCTGCCAATGTTAAATAAAAATGACTGATAAACTAAGTTTGTCATAATAATGCTAGCCTAAATTATTCTGTGTATCCCCTGTACTATGTAATTTAATATAATTTGGAAAAAAATTTCCATCAAGAATATTAAAAATAAAACAGGTCGTGTCAGTGATAGGGATGTTTTAGTGATCTGTAAAATTACTCTGCACAATAAAAGTTTTCATGAACTAATTTTTTAAAAGATTTCATTCATGATTTTTAGAGAGAGGGAAGGGAGGGAGGAAGAAGGGGAGAGAAACATGAATGCACAGTTGCCTTCACCTGCCTCCAGCTGGGGACCTAGCTAGAGAGTTGGCTTGCAACCTGGTTATGTGCCCTGGCTGGGAATCAAACCAGCGACCCTTGGGTTCCAGGTTGGTGCTCAATCCACTGAGCCATGGTGGCCAGGATGAACTGATTTATTTTTAAAGATTTTACTTATTATTTGTAGAGAGAGGGGAAAGTAGAGAAGCATCAATCAATGTATGGTTGCCTTTCACCTGCCTCCAGCTAAGGACCTGGCTGGAGACCTGGCTTGCAACCTGGTTATATGCCCTGGATGGGAGTCAAACCAGCGACCTTTGGGTTCCCAGGCTGGCGCCTTATCCACTGTGCCACTAGCCAGGGCTGAATTGATTTTTTTTTTTTTTTTTAATTTAATAGCAGTAAAGATAGATTATAATTTGGTCAATCATAGCTCTATGGCTGGAGGCATAAAAAATGCATAAATTTGACCCAGTTTTGGTCACTACCCAAAGTATTTTATTTTGTCCTACAGCTTATGAATTTAGAGACTTTCCTTGTGTCCCAAACTTACTTTTTAATCCCATTAAACCAATGGGAGGTAGGGAGCTAAGATGTCCAAGAGGGAGGATGGGCTATCACATCATTTGTTAGCCAACTACATTGTTTCCTGCCCCAGAACCTGGTCACACAGAGGAGACAAACAGGTGAGTTATGTCCTTCCCAACACAAATTTAACTGAATATAAACAGGGACTTCCCTCTGAGGCCATGTCATCATTTAAGTGGGAATCATTTCAGCTCAGAGCACACCACTGGTAAATGCTATAGCTATGCTCCACAGATTCCCCCAACTCCTTCAGATCTTGTTTCTTTGGCCTCAAATCACAGCAATGCATCAGCTATATTGACAAAGAAACCAGGAATGTGTTGTGCTTAGGAGTCTGTTTCTATGTTGTCACATCTAATGCTCAGGAAATACATCACCTACCCTGAAATGTCCGTATGAGGTGTGAAAGCCTCCTGCTATGCATAAGTCTCCTGTCTCAGCAGCTTCTGCAGGCATCATGAAATACACTGGGGATAATCCATCACTGGATTATGTATGACAGTCTTGCTCTCATGTTTTCTTGACATAATTGAAAAAGAGTTGGTTCCACCACTGATTCTATCTCATTCATTTTAATTCCTGCTATAATCTATAAGCATCAGAATGTCATTTAAAACAAAACACAGTGTAATGCCTTCTTTAATCCAGGAACCTTACAAAAAGCAAACATTACTAACCATTTGTTGTAATAATGAGGTGAATTAAAGTATACCAACTTGGTTGGAATCCTGGCTCTGCCATTTTTTAGATTACTTTATCTCATTAAGCCTCCACGTTCTGAACTACAAAATACATCAAAAAAAATTTTTTCAAACACTTAGTAGGTGTTCTGACTCACTGAAGATCCAGTAGTGAATAAAACCAAAATTCTTGCCTTTATTAAGCTTAAAGTATAAGCAGATATATTAAAATAAGTCAGTAAAGCACAAATATTGACATTTCTTATCAAAGTTTACTTCTTATAAAAATAATATTTTGGGTATTTTTTAAAAGATTTTATTTATTATTTTTAGAGAGAGGGGAAGGGAGGGAGAGAGACATCAATGATGGTTGCCTTTTACCTGCCTCAAGCTAAGGACCTGGCTGGAGACCTGGCTTGCCACCTGGTTATGTGCCCTGGCTGGGACTCAAACCAGCGACCTTTGGGTTTGCAGGCTGGTGCCTTATCCACTGAGCCATCAGCCAGGGCCTCATTTTGGGTATTTTCACATTATAATAAAACTTTAAAAGAAAAAGCAAATTAGAAAATCCGCACTTATCGGCCACCAAAATAATAATTACTACAAACATCATCAATGCATGCTAAAACTTGGAGGCGATAATTTAAAATGTATTTTTGTATTATTTTTAGAGAGGGAAAGGGAGGAAGGCAGAGAGGGAGAGAGGCATCAATGTATGGTTGCCCTTCACCTGCCTCCAGCCACTGATCTGTCTGGAGACCTGGCTTGCAACCTGGTTATGTGCCCTGGCTGGGGTATCAAACCAGCAACCTTTGAATTTGCAGGCCAGTGCCTTATCCACTGTGCTACCAGCCAGGGCTGTAGGTGATAATTTAAAAGGAAATAGCACATTTGTATGACTCAAGAATTTTCCCAGAATGTATGTATTAATTAAATAGAATTCATTGGAAACAGCTAAATTGACATCCATTTTCAGGAAAGAAAATTAACATAGATCTTAGTCATCCAATGCATTATATTACTCAGGACACAACATTTTCAGATTTAAGAAAGCTGACAGAATCCACCTTAACCAAGAAAATCAAAGATAACATCTCAAATAGTAGAAAAAGTAGGTACTATACACCTCTGACATGAGGCACAGAGAGGGGCACAAAACTGTCTTCTGTGGTATTCCTGTCAAAAACGTAAAACTTGAATGTAGGGAAGAAATACTAGGGAAACCCAAATTGAAGGGCATTCTACCAAAAAAAAAAAAAAAAAAAGTAGAGTGACTATTACTCTCCACAAATGTCAAGATGATGCTAAAAAAAAGAAATACTGAAGAACTATTTCAGATTAGAGACTAAAGAGATATAATGACTAAATTCAATGTGTGATTCAAGATGAGATTCTAGGCAAGAAAAATGCAATCTTTTGCTCTTATGTATATTAGCAGAACAAATGGCAAAATTACAAGGTTTTTATTTATTTTTAGAAAGGGGGGAAAGGAGAGAGAAAGAGAGAGTGAGAAACATCAATGTGTGGTTGCCTCCCTCATGCCCCTAACTGGAGACCTGGCCTGCAACCCAGGGAAGTGCTCTGACTGGGAATGGAACCAGTGACCCTTTGGTTTGCGGACCAGCACTCAACCCCCTAAGCAACACCAGCCAGGAAAATTACAAGTTTTTTAGATGAGACAGTAATACTATATTAATGTTAATCTTCTAATTTGTGATCATTCCAATGTGGTTATAGAAAAGAATGACCTTGTGGTTAAGGAATATGCACTGAAGTATACAGCAGTAACAGTTCAGGCAAGAGAGAGAGAAAGAATATGAAATGATAAAGCAAATTATTTGAAAGTAGTGACATTTGGAGTATCTAACTGAAATTCTTTGTACCATATTTTTATCTTTAATGTTAGTCGCTCTGATCCAGCTGTGACCAACCTAACAATCGAAATTAGCACCACTAATAATGGGACAGGCTGATATTCTGTGCCCCTAATGTGATTAAATACAAACATACATCACTTATGATGTATTCTTGCCAAATATGTTTTACCTGAATCAAACTGAACCTTCAGACATAGTTTCCAATTTATAAAAAATAAAGGGATAGAGGAATGAGTTAAGTGATACCAAGAGAAAATAATTAGAGAAACTTAGAATGTGGAACATTCTACAAGACAACTAGCCTGGACTCACCATTACATAAAGTATTAGCAGGAAAAAACTGTTGTAGGGGGAGGAGGTGTATAAATTGATTATTCCAATTTAGAGGATCTATGAGAAATCACATAGATTGAATTCTGTTTCCAAAAACAAGTTTAAAAGCTCCAAAAAATATATTGGGAATAGTTGGGACATTTTAGCTCTGGCCTGAATATTAGGCAACATAATTATTATTTTATTTTTATTATTATATATTTTTCGAAAACATCAATGTAAGGTTGCCTCTTGCACACCCTCAGCTAGGGTCCTGGCCTTAAACCCAGGCATGCGCTCCAACAGGGAACCAAACCAGCAACCCTTTGGTTTGCAGGCAGGTGCTCAATCCACTGAGCCACACCAGCCAGGGCAGGCAACATAATTATTGCTAATTAGGCATAAATTATTGCTATTTTTCTTATGATAATAGTATTATGAAAATGTGGGAGATTATACTTATCTTTAGGAAATGTCTGCTGAACTACTTAGATTGAGTGTTGTGATCATCTACAATGTACTTTCAAATGACATAAAATTTTGTGGCGTGAGAGAAAGCAAATAGAGCAGCATGCCAATAATTATTTAATCTAGATAAAGAGTGCATAGGTGTTTACTATTGTTTCCATTTCTTACATGACATTTTTAACACAAACATTGAGGGAAAATAAAATAATAATTCTTTTACCCTCGTAGTATCTATTCCTACTTTTACTTTCATAATGTCTATTCCTATCAGTTTTCCTTGAGAGGTTTAAAGATTAAAAATGAACAAAGAAATAAAGCCATAAAAAGTTTACTAAGTTTGGTTCTAAACTCTCCGAATTTAAGAGGATTAATACAATTTATCTCAGGGTTATGGCTGTCACTCTGATGAAGGAGGGGAGACCAGCTAAATGATATCCTCAGTGGCCAGCAAGGTAGGGAATGGGATGCTACCGCAGCCGCCCAAAAACTCAATACCCTCCAAACCTGCGGTTGACAGTGGTGACATCTACGGAGCTGAGACTGTCTCCATGTGTGTAGTACACAGAAACTTTATTTACACTTCCTTCCTGCTGGTAGAGTTGCATTTCTACACATGAACGACCCTGATCATTTGTCAAAGCCACCCATTTAAATTGACCATTAATGCCCTTAATTTCCAATGCTATTGAGTACTTGTGTGTTTTCCTGTATTTTCATGAGTATTTTTCTGGTAGTACATGGATGGTTCTATCACTGGGAGACAGGAAACAATACAACTACACACTTTGCTATCTAACTTCCAGGTTTATGGTGTCCAATCATTGGTAGACTTTGAAATAAGTGACATTATTTGATACTGATCATGATGTGCACCTGTTATTTACTTAAGATCTAACAGCAAAGTCTGCCTGGCATGCAATTCCTAACAGTTTCTCTTGGCAACTGAACTTTGAACTATGTTGTTGGTGTACCTATCTTAATTGTCCCTGTACTGATGCCCTAGCTTCCTCTTTTTTTAAAAGGTATCTCACTATGTGAACTAGTATGACAAATTAATAAAAATACAATCCTTGCTTTAGAAGATTCACAGTATAATTTGTAAAATTTGAAGTTGGCAATATGCTCATTGATAACTCATCACACAAAATGATCAATTCCCAGAGACATACCCATTTCCTGATCTTTAAAGATGGTTTATATTTCATTTCAAACACAAAAATCCACCAGGCTGAGGTTGAACTCCAAAGGAAAGATGGCATAAGCATTAACATGAAGAAATGTTTAATTCCATACAAAAGCCACATTATATGGCTGATATAAGCAGCTGCCCATACCTGTTACCACTAGAAGCTGACTCTTCCCATGATTCAGAAGGTGTAGGGTGGTCACGAAGCCAAATTTCAGCTGTCTTGCCCACTCACTGTTAGCTATTTCACTCTTTTCCCAGGTGTGTGCTTCTCCCTTGGGGAACCCTTTTCATACTACAAAGATATCTCTGTGGTTGTACGATACACATCACAGATGTGCAGGCCAACGGGAGAAAGCTGGATTTACTTTTCCTATCTGAAAAAGATCCAGACAAGTTTCATGGATCACTCTTTTAAGAGCAGTTAAATATTGCCAACTGTCAGAGCTCTTGTGAAGATGTGAGAGACTAATTATGCACTTCTAAGCCTTTTCAGGGGGTGCAGCCCATTGTCACCTGGAAGAATTAGAAAATTTACACAAGTTGTCCAAAAGCCTAAACTCATAACTTATCATCCATGGATGAACATATGCCATTGTTAGCTAAGCAGCATCTATACATCCTTCCTGTACAGGCGCAGGGAGCAGGAAAGGGGTCACCATCGAGTGGCTCTTCATGTGAGACAGGAACTTGATTCCATGATGGCATCAATATCGCTTCTCCCCTGCCATCCGTGTATGCTGCCTGCACGTGACCTCATCTTGGTGTAGCCAAAGGGTAGAATATGCCTCTCTGCATCTGGAACATTGATTGGATCTCAGGGGGCTGATGCAAAGATTCAGCATCATTTGGAAGACTATTTAAATGGGAAGCAATGGCATCGCTAATCCAGAGGCACAAAACTGTCCAGGCCAAGGTGGTCCCCATAGTGGAAGCCTTAGGAGACTGTCATCATGCCTGTCCCCCACCCCCACGTCCCACTGCCAGGTCTCCAGGATTCCTATCCAGCATCAGAGCTTGATTCTTTAGCCTTTCAATGAGATTGTATACAATATGTATGATAACCTAATAGTGTCAGAGTCTCTCTTAGGGAACTAGCTGGAGGTATGCAAGGAGGCACTGTAGATATAAATAAGACATGACTTTTGCCTTGGAGAAACACAGTGTGTTGAGGCTGACAACAAATGACAATTCAGCTCTGAGCCTACTTCTTCCCAATTCCCCATCCTTTTTCCTTTCTCCCAGCTCACAGGTTGTGTGAGCTACAGCTCCCCCCCTCCCCAAACACTTTGATTTCTAATGTTTTGTAGTAGGTCTTGCCAGCTCTAAAGGACTGTATACAACTGGGTATACAATCCCTACAGGTTTCACTTTTAGATCATTATCATGCTCAGCACAGTGCCTGAAGTACATGAGGTTCTTCTCCCAGAAACCTTACAGCGTCCCTTACACTGTAATAATGGAGCTTTGTGGCACTAGCCCACCTCCTGGAGAGGATATCAGATTCCAGGCAATGTAATCACGAGAGCACCATAAATGTCCTTGCGTCAGGTTCTCACTTGAGCACAGCTGATGAAGAGCCTCCTAATCTGATGATCTTCTACCCCATAAACACATCACACTGGCACCTCCTCAAGGCAGGCCCTGAGCTAGGAAGTGGAGAGAGATACAGACACAGCACAGTCCTTCCCCTTGGGGAGTCCAAAATCACAGGGAAATCAAGATACTGAAAATGTTCCCCATTCCCAACTTGAGAAGCAGCATAGTAATGGGGTTTATTCCAAGAGTCAATACAGAGACAGAATAGGAAAGCTGAAAATGAATAGTCATGGAGATTTAGGGGGTAGGAAGAAATCAAGAACTTTTGAGAGAAGTCACGCATTTGCTGTGAATGAATGAAAATGAGGTCCCAAATCTGAGATAAAGGAATCCTCAAGACCAAGAAGAGACCCAGAGAGAACAAAACTCTGGGACAATTCCATGTTCAAGATGGCAGGACTGGCTTGAGCTGGGGCGAGAGAGTGAGGAAGGATAAGTGAATAATAAATTCATGGACAGTATATTGGGCACGTGTAGCCGGGTGAGCAGGTTAGGTCATGGTTCTCTGAGTCCATTACCTGACATAAGTGTTTGCCCAGGGCAGAGACAGGAAACTCAGGGAGAACAATGGAAAACACGGAACTTCAAGAGTAACATTTCAACGAAGAATGTATTGGGTAGATAAAAAGATGGGCAGTCAGTGACAGAAGAAGAGTTTGGAATAAAGCGTAGTCTTGACAGAGCATGATTGATTGGGGGCAGGTGGAGAAGTGACCCGTAAGTAAAGCATAGGAACAGGAAGTTCTCGGGCAGGATGCAAGGAGAGTGGTTTGAGATTAGACTGGGAAGGGGCTGGAAAGACATGCTAAAGAGTTTGAGCGTCATTCTGGAATCAGTTGAAAGTCCACTTGGGCTTTTACGAGGAGAAGGGGTACGGTTATAGTTTGGGATTCCTGGGCAGCCAGCTCAGAGACCGAGATCTGCAGGCAGGGAGACTCCTGGAGGTTTCCACAAGGCACAGTGCCTACGGAGGAGTGAAGGGAGCAGCACTGAGCGAAGGAAAAGCTGGGCTGAGATGCCCAAGTAACAAAGGCCTCACTTAACCCCAGGTGCAGCTCTGAAAGAGCAGCCAGCCAGTCACAGTGGGGAGGCCCAAGGCAGGAGGTCACCTGCGTCCTACTCATCAGCACAAACGGAACAATGCAGCACCCCATGCTGAGCTCCCTCCCGGTGCCAGGGCCTCTGCTAGGACACGTTTCACATTGTACATTTATAATCCTCCCCAAATCCTATATGTCATTGCCACTCAACACAGCAGACTGTTAAAAACCTAAGAAATAAGTTCAGATGGAATCAGTGAGTAAGGAAAAAAATCTTGCTGTGACCACATGACAAAAGAAGAGAGAGACGGAGAGAGAAGGAACCCAACATATTTTTCTGTGGGATAATTTTTTAAAGACTTACTTGGAATCTTGGATAGAAGCAAAGGAGTGGGAAGTTTAGGGTTTTCTTTTTGAAAATTTTTTTGTTTTATTGTTTATGAGAGTGAGATGCAGAAAACAAAGGAAATGCCTTTGCAAATAAACAGTTGCAAACTGTCAGCTGGCATTTTGTGAAACAAAACAGAACAACAGGATAAAAAGAGGAAGAAAAGGAAAAAAGCTAAATCAGTGTTTCAGAATAGCTTTGGAGCCATAGTCTAGGAGAGAAAAGAAAGAGATGAAATCGCTATGCTTCGTTTTACTCAGACGTCTCCTCCTGCCAATATATGTGCGTGTGGGTAACATGTATTGTCTTGCCATAGAATTTAATGACTATGACTATGACTAACATTTACTGAGCACTTGTTTTGTGCCATTTACTCTATAGAGATTTTTATATTCATTTCTCCATTTCGTCTTGTTGAAAAATAGACTGAGGCAACATCAACATTTTAAAGAATTTATGTGAGAAAAAATCCATTTGAATTGGGCAGTGCCAAACTAAAAGTGACTGGGAATGCTCCTGCCATCAGAGCAGGGGTTAGGCTTTCCTACAGAGAAAAAGGCGGCAGCAAAGAAAATGAATCATTTGATTGGGTATCACTTAAAGCCTAGTTTGTGACTGGCTGTCGTTAGCATTTTATTTCCATAACCTTCGGCCTTGACAGGTTCAGAAGTTGATTTGCTTACGTAGGCCACCATGGTCTTAAAGCCGCTTCAGTCTAATGTCCTCTTTGCTTAATGAATCTAACAATCCTCATAGCAAGCCACTATGTATCTGTGTATGTTTCTTCACTATTTGCATAAGTAAGAACCAGTCTCAGGAGGTTACAAATCTACAGCCCAGCAGTACATAAATGGCTGAGGTGATGGATGCATTTTTGACTGGAGAACCCACAACTCGACCACTCTGCCAGCGTGTCCAGAGCCAGCCCGGCCCTTGACTCCTGTGCCCCTTCCCACTGTGTGTGTAGAAAGGCCAGCCCGCACTTTGCAGATGAGGCCGGGAGAACTTGAGCAACTAGTCCTGATCACACAGCGCGTAAATGGAGAACCCAGGGCTCGAACTCCTGATAACACACACTGGGGCTTTTACTACACAAACCACAGTGGGGCTATACTTAGGAAAAGCAAAACAAAATCCATGTTTGTTAGTCCAATGCTTTAAAGATTCAAATACAAAACATGACTGGCCAGCAGCACAAGCAGATAATAAAAATACTTGGCTAAAAGAATCATTTCTTTGAGAGATCAATAATACAGATCCCAGAGACACCAGGGGAGAAACCAATTTCTGGCTGAAAAAGCTGCAAATCATCACCAAGTCTGAGGAATGCTGTTGGGCAGTAGGTAAGGCTAACTGATTTCACTTCTGCTTTCCCGCGGCATCTGGCTAACGGCCCCCGCCAGAGTCGCTGCCATTAGAATGCCCACCCAGTCAGGAAAAAAAGAGGTAAACCTCCATCAACACTGACACTTAAGCCTGAGAGGAGCAACCAGAAAATTCAGGAATCCCACTCTGAAGCATGGGTATTGCTTTTTGAAGTAACCAAAATGCTGGTTTGTACCATTTGGGGACTAAACGTCTAAATAATCACATGTCAGGATCTGGGAGACATTGTATATACGGTTATAAAACAAATTATTCAAAAAATAGGAGATGTAGGGTGATATTATTAATACCTTTACTCTGGGAAACAAGCCTAAGATTATATTAATAAAGTCCATGCATGAGAAGGAAAGGAAATTATGGAGAAGGAAAGGATGTTAAACCGTTAGTGTAAAGTATTTGACTCCCAAGATGCCAACGCTTGGGGTCTCCAAATTTAGTGACCCTCAGGCTGTCACCTAATAGATGAGCACACATGGGCCGGGCCCAGAAAGGAGAAGAGCATGGCCTGGCCCAGTGTCATAAGCCTCCTTCAGGTACTACGCAAAATGCACCTTAATTTCCCACCTTTGGTTTAGGGCCAAGGGCTTTTATTAACAGGACTTCAGAGGAGAAAAGGATAAGAAACTGCTTTTATTGATTTCTATGAAATGAGTGAACAAGTGTGAAAAGAACAAGAAGTAGTGACATCAAAGTTAAGAAATGTAACAGGAAATGTTCTTCACAATTTACTTTAATTTAAAAACAGGATAATTAAAACAAATGCTCCCACTCTTCAAATCCTTTTATGATCCCAAAAATATAACTACTTGTTTTATAGTCCCATGTCTTCCTCTCTACCACTGTGTTATAGAAAAATACTTTCTACTTTTTCTCATTAGAGGAAAAGTCAAAAACATTACCTATAATTTAAAATGTATTGATTAGCACAGGGCCACTTATAAAATGACACACATCCTCATTGGCTGAAGTAGATTCCAACTGCACTTGTCACTTGCAGTATTTGATGATCAGCGAAGAACATGCAAAATCAACATGTATTTGGGAATCAAATGGTTCAACACTACTTCAGATAGTTCATGTCGCTAAGTTTCTCATATTCTCTAGTTCTTTGCTGGCTCTCCATTTTTAACTTTATGGGGACTTTAAAAGACATCAAATACTGTAGTATGTTTCTAATTTATTTATACTTAAATCATCAAAATGCTCTTTTGTAAGAGCCATTTGATGTCTAAGTATCCTTTCGGGGCCTTTTCATTAGCCATGTCCCTGCCCCGGAAAAAAACAGGAAGTGACAATTAGCCACAATTAAAAAGACGGGGTCAGAAAACAAGGTTTGAATTCAGTTCCCCATTAGTCTCAGAACACTGTTGCCTCTCTCCAAGTAGTCATCTTGTTTTTCAAAGATGTTCCGGAACACAGCAGGCCCCTTTAAGTTTAAACTTCAGGAATGGAAGCCAGAATCTGTAATAATTGCACTTGAGTTGCCTCTTCCCATTGTGTGTCTGCGCACGTGTGTTGGGGGAATTAAAAGCCCTTCAAGCAGAAGCGTATCTAGAAGGGGTAAAAGAGTCTTAACTTTGCTACAAAAGTCCCCTGATTTCCTGGGAGCTGAGTCCAAGTGGTTCGCTGCTGAAATGAAATTCTAGCAACTTTATACTCAAGAAAAAAATTAGTAGAGGGAAGTTTCCCAACTTTCCATTTTTCTCCCATGAGTGTAAATGAGATCTTTGGCCTATTATCAACTATTGGTAGTAAACTAAGGCAACAGCAGCTGACGGAGAGAAAGATATCTTCCCTCAGTGCACGGAATGTCTCCTGGAATGTTTCCAGGTGTTCTGCTTCCTGAATCAAGTCTAAGATTGCCTAAACTATCCATCAGGACCCGATCAGGAGACAGGAACCACACCAGGTTGTTCGAACAGAGGTAATTTAACATAAAAGATTGCTAAACAGCATAAAGTTAACTAGATAACAGGGTAAGAGAACTCGGCGGTGTCATGGGGTAGCAATGTCCAGAAGCAGCTATTCACGCTCAAGCTGAGGGAACAAAAGAAGAGTTTGGAAATACTGGAATGGAGAAGCCCCTTGAGGGTGACACTCAGATCCCTGAGGCGGGCTCACTGTGACCAGCACTGGTGTCTCTGAGCTCCAGGGCCAGCTCTGCGCTGGCGGGCTGGTGTCCACGTGTCTAAGGTGGACATGACAAAGCTGGAATTGAGTGCTGGACAACTGCACCCCTATCCAGGGGCTCCACAGGAGGAAAAGGCACTGCAGGAGTAAAGCCAGGCGGGGTGACACACAGCAGCGGAGTCCGACAGGATGGCTTGAGTCCCTCCGCACTAGCAGCCCTACAGACAGAATCCGTCACAGAGCCAGCTTGCAAAGCAGGAATGCGTTCTGCAATCTCCCCACCCCTATTCCACAAGCTGCTGGGGTATTATCGGGTGGGTTTGAAGATGAAAGACAATACTTAATCTCCAGATTTCATGTTTTTCATTTTACTTTTTTTGAGAGACAATACTTAATAACCAATCCTCTGAGATATAACTTAGGAGGATGCTTGAGCTACCTGAGAGTTATTGATGTTATAAAAAACCAGGCTCCAAAAGTAACTGTTACGTATAGGTCAAATAACCAGTACTAATAATATCAATATTTACCAAATGCTTTTGTGTCACACATGGTAGAACCATGTCTTATATATGTTAATTCTTTACAGTGGCTTTTATATCTTTATAATAAACCTGTGAGATAGGTACTATCATTAGCATACTTCTACATACAAGGAAACTGATACACAAGATGGTTAAGTAATTTGGCCAAGATTGCTCAGCCTATAAGAGATGAGCCCCAGCCAATATGGCTCAGTTGGCTGGAGCATCATGCATCATCCCATAAACCAAAAGGTGGCTGGTTCAATTCCCAGTCAGGGCACATGCCTAGGCTGCAGGTTCAGTCCCTGGTCGAGAGGCAACCAATCAATGTTTTTCTCTCACATCAAAGTTTCTCTCACTTTCTCTCTCTCCCCTCCCCTCTAAAATCAATGGGCATGTCCTCAGGGGGAGGGTAATAAATAAATATGAATGGGAATTTCAGCACAGGCATCTGGCTCTGAAATTTAATGTCTGAACTGTAACACAATGCCACAATTCTAATATCTTTCTTCATGAATCAGGATGCTTTATTGAAATAGTATTAATAGCTAATTATATGATAGAACTAATTAGCTATGGCTAGGCCCTATTTTAAGAGTATTTCAAGAGAGCTGCCAAAAGCCCTAGAATTTGGGGGATGGGACTCAATGGAGCACAGCCATTTTCCTGAGAGATACTAGGTTCTTAGTTATGGCCACTCCACACACCAAGGAGATGGGAAGGGCTTTGACCTTAGAATGGTGACAAAAAGCTTACAGGGCCTGCGCAAAATTCTACCAGCGGCTGTGACTGGGCACCTACCTGCTTTGTCACAGGCCTTGATCAGGGATTTAAAAATAAGACGGCAGCCATTAAGCATGAGAGAGCGAGCTCACAGTCTGAAGGAGAGCAAAGGCACCCCACCAGCAGGCCATGAGGTCAGGTGTGTAAGAAGCTGCCGCACGATTCTGGATTAAGAGGTGAAAAGGAGGCAACATGGGCAGAACCTCCCCGGTCAAGCACGGATGAATGGGAGTTACTGGGAAAGCTGAACTGTGTCTGGGAAATGCAGCACCATGGACTTCTACTTTCCTAGAGGGAAACTGTACCTCTGACTTTTCTGTTCTGAAACTGGCCTCGTTTGGCAGGGAAAGGCGGGACTATATGCTTATGGGTGTTTTAAAGGGAGTGGACTCAACAGCAGAAACCCACCATTAAGCTAAATCTGTATAACCTTTAAATAAACAATTCCTTTCCTTTTCATCAAACTCTAGTATTGGGAGGCATGCTTTCTGGCCATGGGCAATCAAGCCCCTTATAACTGAAGAGCCCATGGGTTCTGTTTCAACATGTCTGTATTAAGTAACTAAATTCTCAAAGCAACCGAATGAAGCATGTACTATTATTTTCTTTGTTTAATAAATAAGTAAACTGAGGCATGGGGAAGATAAGAAATTAGCCCAAAGTCTCAGGTCTGGTGAAAGGCTGAGGGGAGACTGAGTCCAGACCGTCTTATCAGAGAGCTCATGCCTTCAACCAGGACACTAGAACACATGATGAACGAAGCCTCCGTAATGCAGATTTCACAGTAGCTATAGTAAATGGGCTGTTTACTCCCATCTTATTAGACATAACCCATCATGCAGATGTTTAATAATCAAGACTGCGCTTCCTTTCAGATTCTTGAGAACGAAAGAAGCTTTGCTCTATGTCATGCAACCCCAAGAAAAGGGAGTTTCGCGGAACAGTACGCATTTAAGAAAGCTGAAAAGGTTTGAGTCAGTGCTTCTTCATGACCCCACTCTCCTACACATGCAGCAGTCAGATTAGAGCAGCAGCATTCCGCTGATCCCACCACCTGGGGCCCTCCCCCAGACCAGGGCCATTTTCTGAGAACTCAGACGCCACGGGACATGGCCAAACATCCAGTTCTCCTGTGCTGGTTTGCCCATCGCTCAGCCCTCAGACATTCTTGTGTGATCCCACCTCTCAAAATAAAAGGAAGTGGCCAAAATGCTTTCCCATCTATAAGCTCTAATCCACCTCAACAGGAGACTCAGTGATTTTCATTCTGGCCTCTAGAACAGTGCCTCACCCGTAGTAAGAGATTAATGGGTGTTTCCTTGATGAGTTGAGAAAATGTATCAATAAATGGTCTTCCCAGAACCTATAAAGATATACACGTATCATAATAATTGGGTGAAAGCATATCTGTCTTGGACCCCAACAAACAGAGTAAAATACTTGCAATTATAAAAGTATTGCCAGATAAAGAAATGTTTTCTTCTGAAAGAAAGTCTCCCACCTGACATCCAAGAACAGTGATTTACTAAAGACCTAAAATGTATTACCATGACTTCGGGGTATGTTATGTTTCTATCTCCCTTTAAAAATGGTTCACTTTATTTTTAGGAGAGTAGCTCAAGATAGCCAAGATCTTCACCAGCTGACACGTTCAGTTTTGTGATAATGCCCAGTTTTTTCAATGGTTCTTATTTAGCAATACTTTTAATGGAGATTGTTTGAGTGTTTTCTGAATACTTAAGATCTACCTTTTCCATCCCTTTCTATTTAAGTGTATATATGTACACATACTATATGTGCACAGATAGCTAATAATTCACTTTGACTATATGTGAATTTCAATGTATTTCTATTCTGATTATTTTTTATTTCCTTGAGCCACATGACTACCTATTTTATATCTAAATAGTGATCTGCAAACCTTTCAAAAAGGACAATTTTTGGCACTACTTCCTTCCCAAAGGAATTGTTTTAAATTGTTTTTCAAGAAGAGCAGATTTCTCTAAAGTCTTCTAAATATAATTTGTTAAACCTTTATTTACATACAGCATCTCTACTCATATACATTCAAACAATAAAAACTAAACTGTTTTTAAATGAAGAAGAGAAACATCCCTTTATAACTAAAATGCAATAGGCAAAAGAACTATATTAGCACTAAATAATAAAAATTTTTAAGAGAACATAAGAATATAAGATTCCTAAGCCAGTAATAAGACCATGTCAAATTACCAGTCCTCTTATACATATTCATCATAGTGTAAGTTGTTCTTTGCAGAAAAGGGAGGATATGCATTGCATTACAAAGAATATGAAAACACAAAGAGGGGAAGAGAAGAAAAGAAAAAGGAGAGAAAGGCGGAGGAAGGTAGTGGTGGTGAAAACCACACATAGTCCAGAAAAAACACTGTTGGAACATTACTAAGTCCCTTCTAATCTCTTGTCTATGCACACACATATTTGCACATAAATAAATGCATAATTTTCCTTTTCAAAATTTAGCTCATACGGAACATACTGTTTTGTAACCTGCCAGGCCTTTTTAAGCCCTGAGATTCATAACTCAAGCCCTTGAGGCAAACTCTGGAAGAAAGGGAGGAAGGGCTTGAATAGCGATCTTACAAGAAAAAGAAAGGGAAGGAAAAGTGGAAGGCAAATGAGATCAAAGAAGACAGAGGATATGCAGCTGAAAGGATATCACAAAGCGAGGAAAAGATAAAGGCGGACTTTTTCAATTTAAACTCCATTTTCTAATTTTCTTAATTACATCAACATTGCACTATTGTATGCTTTTGGAAATTCTACTCTGCAATTCAGTCTTCCTCTTTTCCTCTTCCTCCCCCTTTTCTGTGGCCGGGGTAGTTCACAGTACAGTGTAGAGATGCCAACACTGGAGCCAAATTCAATTCCAAATCCAAACATAAGCAATGTTTGCGCATCGAGACTCCTTTGAGGTTCACCCAACTCCAATTTTACCAATTCCCTCCAGGGAAAGATTTCCCTTTGAAGCTTCTGTGTATCCAAGTGCATTCTGGGATGCAGGTTTGGGGTTTTGGTGTGGAGCAAAGCAATTCACGTATAGAATGAATACGCTCTGCACCTCGCCCTCCAGTTCCTTTACATGCGCATAGCTCGCCTGTGACATTACACATATAGTGAAGACAGTAATTGAAGGCATGGCTGGAAAACATTTTTGTCGTGTGCATCTAAATTAAAATTTTAAAGGCAAATCAAGAATATTGAATTAGCCCAGATGTTGCAAAGTTAATATTTCTTCAGAAATGCTTTTAAGCTTTAAAACAAAGGGGGTGGGGAGGAAGAGAGCTTGAAATGGAACTTACTTTTAAATGATAGTTTTAAAACGGTTATTTGTATCAAACTGTGTCTCACAGATAAATGCCACAGGCCACAACTTGAAATACTTAAACAAAAAATAATATTTCTTTTTCTCCTAAGGAAAATAGCCTACGTGAGTTGGAGCATGTTTCTAAGAATGCTTGAGAAAGGGGGAGTGCAGTTGGGCAAGTTTAAGGGTCTGTACCTGCCCTGAAAGCTCAGCTGGAAAAATAAATAAGCTCGATCTTCAGGTAAACTGTGGAGTGGGAGGGAGCTGAGGACTGTGCCCACGGGACAGTCACCTGCTTACAAGGCCCACGCATCAGCCGGGCCAGCGGCATACGTGATCATTTGTGGGGCGGACTGAATCCAGGGAGAAATCCTAAAGCCCAGCTTGGAACCTGAGACCCTCTTCTTTTTCTGGTCTTCTAGGAGGCATCTTCCCTCCGCCTTTACACCAGGTCAGAATGACTTGTGACCAAAACAAAACAAAACAAAATAAAATAAGGTCCTGACGTTTTGAATCCATTCTTGGTTGAGTCCATTCGTAATCCCCACTACCATGCATACCTGCTTGTGTCCTTTCAGGTTAAATGTTGAGGCTGGCCGAGAGTGGGTGTCCTTGTTTAACCCTTAGGCTCAGCCCCAGGGCCCCATCATGATGGCGCTCACTGAGCACACTCAATGCCACTCCAGAAGCATTGGAGAAGAATGGCCTGCCTTAATTGTTTCCCTCTTCAGTTACTGAGAATGCACTTGGGAGTGGACCTGCAGAATTATGTCTCCTGGGCCTCTGACAGTCTTTGTTTTAGACTCAATGATTTTGCATTATCCTGGGTCATTTCATTTGATTGTTTGAACACAAACAGACACTATTTGGTTGACCCACCATCATGAACTTTTCCAAAAGATATCAATATTTAGGAAACAAATACCTGTTTTTTACATCTCCCTTCTGTAATTACTTGTCCATTTGGAATCTCTCCATCCTAACAAAAATTCCCATATGCCCACACTGGCTTTTTTATTACTATTCTCCCTGGGCTTCCCATAAAAAAGATATGCTTTTGACATAACATATATTTGTAAAATAATAGTGTGTACAAAGCATTTCATAAACTGATGTGTTGGAAAAATTGAAGGGCACCTTTACAATCAGGAGAAACATCATCCTCTTAAAAAAAAAAAAAAAACAACTACACTAAGCTTGTACTATTCACCAAGCAGTGAGGTGAGGTATGCTGAGAAATAATATGTGGTCCTTTTGCCATCTTAAGTACACTATATATACATTTTTTTTTTTTTTGCTTTAAACTAAAACTCTGTGTTTAAAACTGCATCCATCATCCTATTATAAATTGGATGAAATTAGCATAGCTCCAAGTTTTACTTCGATTAGGCAAAAAACCATGAGAGGACTGATGACAGGATTGTTAATAAGTAGTAACTCTAAAGTATGAAGGCAAGCTATTAGCCCTCCTAAGGGGAATGAATGACAACATAAAATGTGACAAGCAGTGGTATTCTCCTACAAAATTCACCCCATATGAGACAATTGTAATACAGAGGAAAGAGTGACAAGTTCAGGTCAAAAGTCCTAGGTTCTAACTCTGGCTGGTAGCTCAGTGGATAGGCACTGGCCTGCAAACCCAAAGGTCACTGGTTGGATTCCCGGCCAGGGTACATAACCAGATTGTAAACCAGGTCCGTAGCTGGAGTCAGGTGAAAGGCAATCGACAATGATGTTTCTCTCCCTTTCTTCCTTCCTCTCTTCCCCTCTTTAAAAAAAAAAAAAAGTCCTGGGTTCCTTCTCGTGTGCAGTAGCACAGAAGGAGTTTGAAAGTCACCACTGCATCCTAACAAGTGGAAAATTGAACAAGCCAACCAATAACTCTTCTTTGGTGTCTGGGAGAAGAGAGGTCACAGAACAAGCCTTTACCTCTCAGAACAGGTGAGACAGGTGCAGAGAATCACAACTTACCAGAACAAAAATCTACGAGCAAAACCCCCTTGTAAACCAGTGTGGGGCTGGAAAGCCTCGAGCTCCACTTGGCGCAGTCAACTGAGAGGTCAGACATGGGGACACAGTCACAGGGAGACCTCAACACTCCTGTGAGTGTTCCCTTTCATGACCCTACCAGATTTCTATGGTGAATATCGGAGATAATCCCCTCGTGCTACTAGCAGGGAGAAGAAAATGGGCCAATTTGCTGAAAGACACAATCAGCCAATATTCGCACAAGATTAAACAATCTGAATAGGCTATGTCTATTAAATAAATTAAATCAATAATTCATAATCTTTTGAAACTAAAAGCTCTAGGCCCAGATGGACACACTGGTAAATTCAACTGAACATTAACAGGAGATAGAACAATTTACTGCAATTTCTTCCAGAAAATAACAGCAGAGGAAATACTGTTTAACTCTTGCTATAAGAATAGCACTATCCTAATGCCCAAAACAGAAGGCAGTATAAAAACTACAGACCAATAAATAAATAAAATAAACTTAAAAATCCTAAGGTATTAACAAATCAAATCCAACAATGTATAAAAATAAGGATACACCACAATCAATCATTCATGAGTAAAAAAAAAGAAAATCATCAGCAAACTAGAATAAATGGGAACTTCCTTGATTATATATATCTACAACTAACATCATACTTAATGATAAGCTTTCCTGCTAAGATTGGGACAAGGCAATCATATTCCCTCTCACCACTGCTTTCCAACATCATACTGGACATTCTAGCTAATACAATGAGACAAGAAAAGGAAATAAAAGGTATACAGAGTGGTAAAGAAGAAATAAAACTGTCTTTCTTCACAGATGACATGCTCATCTATGAAGAAAACCCAAAATCATTGACAAGAAAAAGAGAAACAAACCACTTGGAATTAATAAGCAATTATAGCAAGGTTGCAGAATACAAGATTAATATACTAAAGTCAATCCCCTTCCTATATACCAGCAATGAACGAACGAAAGTTGAAATTAAAAACAAATAACCATTTATATTAACTCTGAAAAAAGTTATATACTCAGGTATAAATATAACAAAATATTACAAGATCTATATGGGGAAAACTATAAAATGCTAATGAAAGATATCAAAGAAGAACTAAATAAGCAACTATTTCATATTCATGAATAGGAAGATTCAATGTTGTCAAGATGTCATTCTTCCCAACTTGATCTACAAAACAAAATCCTAACAAGTTAGTTTGTGGACATCAACAAAATGATTCTAAAGTTTATATAGAGAAGGAAAAAACCCAGAAGAGCCAACTCAATAGTGAAAGATAAGTGACATTACACCAAAGACTTACTATAAAGCTACAGCAATCAAGACAGTGTAGTATTGGGGAAAGAATGACCAATATGTCAACAGAACACAAGAGAGAGCCCAGAAATCGACTAACATAAATATAATCAAGTGATGTTTGACAAGGAGGAAAGTCAATATAATGGAGCAAAGATAGTCTTTTCAACAAATGGTGCTGGAACAACTGGACATGATCATGCAAAAAGAAAAAGAAATGAAACTAGATACAAGCCTTATATATTTTAGAAAAATGAACTCAAGATGGACCATAAGTCTAACGGTAAAATGCAAAACGGTAAAATTCCTAGAAGATAACAAAGAACAAAACCTAGATGACCTTGGAAATAGCAAATGACTTTTTAGATACAACACAAAAGCACAATCTGCAAAAGAAAAACTGAAAAGCTAGACTTCATGAACATTAAAAACTTCCACTACGCAAAATGTCAAGGGAATGAGAAGATAAGCCACAGACTGTGAGAAAATAGTTAACAAAATCACATCTAATTAAGAACTATTTTCTAAATATACAAAGAACTCTTAAAACTGAACAAAACGAAAATGAACTATCTAATTAAAATTGGGCAAAAGACCTGGACCGACACCTCAGCAAAGAATACATACAGGAGGCAAGTAAGTATATGAAATAATATGCAACATCATATATCATCGGGGAATTACATATCAAACAACAATATATGATTACACACCTATTAGAATGGTGAAATTCTGGAACACCGACATCATCAAAATTGGTAATAATATGGAGCAAAGGGAAGTCTCATTCATTGCTGATGGGAATAAAAAATGGTATAGCCACTTTGGAACACATTTTGATATTATCTTATAGCATCTTACAAAATTTATATACTCTTATCATATGACCCACCAATCACAATTCTTTGGTATTTACCCAAAGTAGTTGATATTTATAGCACACAGATATTTGGAGCAGCTAGACTCATAATTGCCAAGACTTGGAAGCAATCAAGATGTGCTTCAATGGATAAATAAACTATGGTTCATCCAGACTATTTAACACTTAATACTATTTAAGACTTAAAAAAAAAAAAGCTATAGAACTATGAAAAGACAACATAGGAAACAAATGCAAATTACTAGGTGAAAGAAGCCAATCTGAAAAGGCTGCATTTTACATGGTTTTGAATTATGATATTCTGGAAGAGGAAAAACTATGGAGATAGTAAAAATATAAGTGGTTTCTAGGGATTATGGGACAAGGATAAATGAATAGGCAGAGGGTGAAGGATTTTTTTTTTAGTAGTGGAACTATTCTGTATGAGATACTGCAATGATGGATCTAAGCCATTATACATTTGTCAAAACCAGAAAATGTACACCACCAAGGTGAACAGCAATGTAAAACTGGACTTTAGGTGATAATGATATATCGAGGCAGCTTTATCAATTGTAACCAATGTGCCACTCTGGTATGACACGAAGGATGTTGATAGTGAGAATGGCAGTCCTTGTGCAAGGACTGGGAGTATATGGGAAATCTCTGTACTTTCTGTCACTTTTGCCATGACTCTAATACTGCTCCAAGAAATAAAGTTTATTAAAATAAGAAGAAAAAGTCCTGTGTTTGAGTTCTGACTTTGCTACTTCCTAATTAAGTTGCTTTGAGCTGGTCAACTTCTTAGGCTTTGTTAAATCGCTGGTGCAAGTGGCATTTCCTTTCCAGGCTTTTGCCAAGAGACTGCAGTGACACTTGGCGTGAGAACACTTGGTAAAGTTCTGCAGACCTGTGCCTTTGGCTGCCTACAAAGGCAATCAAACTACTTCTCATCATTTTCCACTGAGCAAGCATTCATGGTTGCAGATGTGGAAATACCTCATCCTTTTACGATCTTAAAGAAGTTAGCATGAGCTCCAAGAAAATCCCAAACAAAAGATGATGAAACTTTGTTGGATGCCAAGGAAACAGCTGGCACCATAAACACGGGGAGCTTGCTGGCACGCCTCCCTCCGCCGAGCTGCCCAACGTCCTCCGTGGGGAAACAAACGCAGGACAGGAGGGGAGGCCAACCTACAACCTGCCTCTGGCCTGAAACAAGAGGAACCTTTTAAAAAGCCCAAGTTTAAATGCATATCCCATGCTGTACACCTCAGGGATCCGAGGGACAGCCCAGATCCTGCAGGATCAAGCATCCGGGTAATAGAAGTTTTGTTTTGGTTTTAAACACACTTAAATGTCATTGTTAGTTCTTTAGATCTCTGGTTAGAAACAAACTTTAATGCCCTTCTAAATTTTTGTTTGTTTGTTTTACATTTGTCTGGTAACCCAGTGGGACATTTTCCAGGCAATTTTTAATGAGCCTTAAATGCTTCCATTATGAATTGATGGACAACTGTAAAGCAAGTGTTGCCCAAGAGGCAAAGGGACCATGACTATTTTCCCTTATTTAGGTAAACCTTCTCCAATTTTCTCCACTTTCCTCTATTATCCTAAGCTAGGCTTTATATAACCTATTTAGGATACTTCCAAAATTTCTCAGTACAGAAAAGAATGTTTTTGCTTTCTTGTGTAAGCGGCATGCCGGGTAAGAAAGGGAACACTCACATTCCCTTACCCCGATTGAGAAAGGCTGTCCACTCAGACCCGGGCAAGGTGGCAGGCAGTGTCCAGGGCACTCCTCATCCAGACCCTGGCCCTCGGAACTACGGCTCCACCCATCAGACCCCATCAGGAGTCTGCTCCAGGCCCTAGTCTCCCATACTCAGAAGTGCTACGACTTAAAGGGAAAATATAACTGAAAAGGGACCCTGGTCTTTCCCTCAAATTCTTTACAATTAAGTATTTAAAGAAGGCCTGGAGATCCGTTCTGTGTACACAGGGCCAGGGCATGTTCAAGGTGGAAATGATGTCTCTGGAGCTTGTCAGCTGGAGAGCCTCCTGCAATGTGGTTACCGTCAGAGTGAGACGTTTCATCTTCATTTCTTGGATTTGAAGCCTGGACTTTAAAATGTACAAAATGACATTCTGAAGCATCTGCCTCAGCATCATATTGACCCTCAAATTAAAAGGATTCCATTTCAAATCATATATATATATATATATATATATATATACACACACACACACACACACTTTAAAAAATAATGACCTATTAGCTTGGAAACATTTAGGAACTTTGAAATTATATACAAGTGGTATATTTTGCACTGTGCACCTGGGCTGATGATTTTTCTATTTCAAGAGCATTAAAAAAACAGAGTGTAACTTATTTGTGGATCTCTTCAACCCAACAGTAGCCAGCATGATAACATCTCTGAACACAGCAGAAAAGAGCTGAGTATGTGACTCAGGATTTTACATGTTTATAGGGTCTTGTAAAAAGATTTCTTGCCCAAAAAGTTAGAGATATACTGACTCATCAACAGCTAACAAAACACTGGGGTATCAGTTAGATGGTAGACTGCCAATCCCATGAAGAAACAAGGAGTCAAAGAAAGAAGGAAGGAAGGAAGGAAAAGGAAAGGAAAGGAGGGAGGGAGGGAAGGAGGGAGGGAGGGAAGGAGGGAGGGAGGGAGGGGGAAGGGTAAAAATAGCATTAACCCATACATGTTTCCAAGCATGGCAGTTAAGATTACTTTTCTGACTGATTCAAATCTGATACATATTTAAGGAGTACATACTACATTCCAAAGCTTCCTGGTGAAAAATCAGAAGCAAGGGAGCATCCTTAAGTATGTTTTAATTACACTAAAAAAACAAAGGACTGGCCTTGGCTGGGTGGCTTAGTTGGTTGGAACAATGTTCCATACACCAAAGGGTTGTGGGTTCAATGCCCAGTCAGGGCACATACCTAGGTTGTGGGTTCAATCCCCAGTCAGGGCATGTACAGAAAGCAACCATTCAATGTTTCTGTCTCACATTAGTGTTCCTCTTTCTCCTCCCTCTCTAAAAATCAGTGAATATATTATTGTATGATAATTTAAAATGAAAGATTAAACAAGCCATATGGACATAAGTCTTCTTACTATGTGCATACTATAGATACAAGATGGTGGTGTACGAGTGCTCGATGAATTAAAGCTCTCAAATACACAGATCTGACCACTTCACCATACCATTTTAAAATCCTATTTAAGAAGAAAATAATAGGAAGCTTTAAGGAGCATATCTGCCAACCAATCTACCTGCCTACATTATTTTCCTTCCGTCCCTGTATCCCCTCTGCCATATTCCCCTACAGTCAGCCTACCACTCTAACCTCAGAAGCTAGAATCAACTTGCTGTTTAAGTATGAGGGTGGAAATCTCATTGAAAGTTAGGTACTGCAGACAATTTCTGCTTTCACCACCACCCCTTTCCCATCCAAGCCCCCAGCATCTCTCAACTGCAGTGGCCTTCTGACTAGTGTCCTCTTGTCCCTTTACATTCATCCTCAAGTCGTAGCCAGAATGATGTTCTCGGACTCACCTTGTTAAAACCCTCCAAACTTTGCACTGACAGTAAAACCCAGAAACCTCATCATGACGTCAAAGTCTCCACCTAGGTGGCCCCAATACAACCTCATCTGTACCTTCCCACCTGTGCCATTATGTTCCAGCTTTTCTCTTCCTTAAATGCCTTTTCCAACACCGCTTGGTCCTGTTACTCCCACTTTCCCAGCTCCCTCTCAACAGCACTCTTCTCCTTCGTCCTGGATCTGCTGAAAGGTCACCTCTTCTAAAAGGCCTTCCCTAAATATTCTGCTAAAGAGAACCCAGTCCTCTTCATTTGTTCATCCTTTGTCAGTTCTCCTTGCTCCTTTTCTTCATAGCACTTAGGACCTTCTCAAGCCATTCTGTTACTGCTCTCTCCCCTGTCAAATAGAAGTACTACAAGGTCATACAGTGTCCTCCTTGCCTTAGAGAAAGCAATCAGTGCACATTGGCAGAATCAGCAAAGAAATCCATTCTTTCGCCCTTGCTTTCCAGTAAGGCTGTCAATGGGAACCAGGTGCGAGAGATTTAGAGATGAAATAACAGAGCCCTCAAAGGGCTCATCATTCAGTGGGGATTATGGGGGGCGGGGGGGGGACAGCTGTAATCGAGCTGGGAAATTGCTACAATGGAGGTGGGAATGTGTCACAGAGCAGGTCAATTGAGCTGAATCTTGAGGGATGGGCAGGTATTTTGCAGGAGGGCACAGGCTATGGAAAGGCTTGGCAAGGGCCTTCCAGCCAGCAGGCTTAGCCATTGCAGAGGCATGGATGTGAGAAAGAGCACAGCGGATTTAGACAGTTTAAGTGCTGGATTATAAAGTTCTAGATACTTAGTCATAAAATACAGTGGTAGAAAATACATCTGTGTTTCTGATACTAGGCCCCTGAAATGTTGCAGAATGATCTTTAGTAAGCAAATGCTCATTAAGTATCCTCACTGACTCACTCTTTTTTTTTAATTTTATTGTTGTTGTATTACATTCATCCCCTTTTTGCTCCCCTCTGTCCCCCTCCCATCCACCCATTCCCCTCAAAGTCAATCCCCCCTGTTGTCCATGTCCATGGTTCCTTTATACTAGGTTCTTGTCTAAGCTGCTCCCCGTTCTTGCCTCTGCCTCCCCCCTCCCCCCAACCCCTTTCCCCCTGACCACTGAAGGCCTA
>PVIW01009924.1:0-48006 GCA_004026585.1 Noctilio leporinus
TTTTTCTATTACTGTGAAGTCTGTCATTGGTATTTTAATTGGGGTTGCATTGAATATGTAGATTGCTTTGGGTAGTATGGACATTTTAATGATGTTAATTCTTCCCATCCACGAACATGGTATATGCTTCCATTTATTTGTATCTTCCTTGAATTCTTTTTCATTGTTCTGTAGTTTTCTGATTACAGGTCTTTTACCTCCTTAGTTAAGTCGATTCCTAGGTACTTTATTTTTCTTGTTGCTATGGTAAATAGGATTTGTTTTTTTCACTTCTATTTCTGTTGTTTCATTATTGGTATACAAAACTGATTTTGATTTCTGGATACTGACTTTATACCCAGCTATTTTGCTAAATTTGCTTATTAGGTCATGTAAGTTTTTGGTGGAGCCAATCAGGTTTAATATGTACACTATCATATCATCTGCAAATAATGACAGTTTGACTTCCTCCTTTCCAATTTGGATACCTTTGATTCCTTTTTCTTCTCTGATGGCTATAGCTAGAACTTCCAAGACAATGTTGAATAGAAGTGGAGAAAGTGGGCAGCCTTGTCTCGTTCCTGATCTTAGGAGGAAAACTTTCAGTTTTTGTCTGTTAAATATAATGTTGGCTCAGGTTTCTCATAGATGGCCTTTATGATGTTGAGGTATGCTCCCTCTATTCCCATTTTGCTGAGGGTTTTTATCATAACTGGTTGCTGCACTTTATCAAACGCTTTTTCAGCATCTATTGATATGATCATATGGTTTTTATCTTTCAATTTGTTGATGTGGTGTATTACATTTATTGATTTTCGAAATGTTGTACCATCCTTACATCCCTGGGATGAAGCCCACTTGATCATGGTGTATGATCTTTGTAATATACTGCTGAATCCGATTGGCCAATATTTTGTTGAGAGTTTTAGCATCTATGTTCATCAGAAATATTGGCCTGTAGCTTTCTTTCTTAGTTGTACCTTGCCCTGGTTTTGGGATTAGAATAATGTTGGCTTCATAGAAAGAGTTTGGGAGTCTTCCCTCTTCCTGAATTTTTTGGTATAGTTTGAGGAGGATAGGGGTTAGTTCTTCTTTAAATGTTTGGTAAAATTCACCTGTGTAGCCATCTGGTCCAGGGCTTTTGTGCTTTGGGAGATTTTGGATTACTTCTTCAATTTCACTAGTTGTTATTGATCTATTCAGGCTTTCTGTTTCTTTTGGGTTCAGTTTTCGTAGATTATAGTTTTCCAGAAATGTGTCCATTTCATCCAGGTTGTCATATTTCATGTCATATGATTGTATGTAGTAATTTCTTACAATGTTTTATATTTCTGAGGTATCAGTTGTGATTTCTCCTCTTTCAGTTCTGATTCTATTTATTTGGGTCTCTCTTTCTTTTTCTTGATGAGTCTGGATAAGGGCTTGTCAATTTTGTTTATTTTTTCAAAGAACCAGCTCCTGGACCTGTTGATTCTTCAAATTATAGTTTGAATCTCTGAGTTATTTAGTTCTGCTCTAATCTTGATGATTTCCTTCCTTGTACTTGCTCTGGGCTTTTTTTGTTGTTGCTCCTCTAGTTCTTGCTGCTTTGTGGTTAGGTTGTTTTTGTAAACTTCTTGTAATCTTTTTAGGGAGACACTTCTTTAAGAACACTTATCTACTCATTCAATTATGTATTTTGTGTTACTGACTCATCTACTTTACTTCAGAAACTGTGTTAGGCACAGGGAACATTGCAATGTTCCAAACAGATAAAATATTTCTCCCTAGTTGTTTATAACCAAAAGAGAACATAGGCATTGAACAAATCATGTTGTATATAAATATGTAATTGTTAATTGAAATAAGTCCAATGAAGAGAAAGTATAAAGGCTGCTTGTTTTCTATTTTTTCAATTTTTATTTTTCACCAATGTCCACCCTGCCTGTCTTTAGAAACAGAACCTGTGAGTTTTTGTTGAGAATACCACCTCAAACTTAATCATCTCTTACATAATTTCTTGTTCAAATGACTAAGTTCTGGGAAATGGGCTATGAACAGAATGGTTTTACCACTTTTGGGGAGTGTCTTGGCCCTTTTTCCCTTCCTACTGATTAGGAGGTGACAAGAACTGAAATGGCAGCCTCACATACCAAGATGGAGGATTCATTCTGAAGATGGAAAAATCTCCTGTATAGCTTTGAACTCATGGCTTATAATGTGACAGAGAAATTAACTTTAATTTTATTTAAACCTTTGTTTCTTTGGATTTCTGTTATTGCAACTCAGCCTGTGCCTTAATACTATGACAGTGATCAAGACTAATCTTAAATGAAGTAAAGGCCATTGAAAGGTTTTAAGTAATGAGGTAATATGGCTTGATTTATATATCCAAAAGATCCCTCTGACTCTATTGGAAGGACTGGGTGGGTGAGGAAGATCTCTAGCCTCAGCTAGAGATGATGGCAATTAGTATTAGAAGTAGAGATGGTTATATAGAAGTGGTGAGTTTGACTAATATTTTGAAGGTAGAATTATCAGTCTTTCTGATATATAGGATGTATGTCATTGAGAGAAAAGCTGCCTTCAACTAGATCCCCAATTTTTTGAAAAGAAAGAGACTGGAGTAAGAAGAGAATTGGCAGAGGAAGACCAAATGCTCAGTTTCTTTTGAATTCTGTATTTTGAAAGAGACACAAAACCAGCATGCAAGTCTCATTACTGCAACCCCTGGGATGTTACAATTCATAGTCTTAAATGATTTTTTTTTTTTTTAGTAGATTTTCCTAAAGTCTGATTGACATTATTTGACCAGACCTTGCATTATATCACCTAATTTCCTGTGCTACATCTTGCCTCAGTATTAAAGCCGCTCTCGTTCCTCTGAATTTGTCATTTTTAGAATACGACACTTTGTCAAAGCCTGACTAAAAATGGCCCACTTCAGTTCATTTTAGTTCACTACCACCAAGTGCTGCAATGTTTAGAAGTTCAATTTTTTACTTACATAGCATGCTACCTTGTTAGATTTTAAGTTTAAATGCTGAATTTAACCTCTAAACCTTATTTTATTTATCTGTAGAATCCTCTAACCACAGAGGTGGAAGAAGAGGAAATTGAAAGTTTTTATGCAAGTATCTAAGAAGGAATTAATCACACAACAAAACAAGACATGCTGATAATTATAGGTGACTGGAACATAGAAACAGGAAATAAAGCAGAATCAAATGTTGTGGGGGCAGGGGGAGGAAGAGGCAAAGAAGGGGAGCAGTTTAGTCAAGTACCTAGTGTGGTTAAACCATGAACATGGACAACAAGTGGGATTGACTTTGTGAGGGAATGGATGGGGGCGGAAGGGGACAGAGAGGAGTAACAAGGGGATGGATTTAATATAACAACAATAAAATTAAATTTAAAAAAATGTTGGAACTTTGGACTAGGGGAATCAGAACCTCAGATTCCTCATGCAAAAAAAAAAAAAAAAAATAATAGAAGGCTCATCACAGGGATTAAAAATGCTAATTCTAATGCTAATTAATGATGCATAAATGTATGCTCTCTTCATATTTCTTCTATAAGTTTCTAGTTGAAACTTACAGTGTTTGATTTATATAAACATCAGATAAATTAGTCCTATATTTTTATACCAAAATTCAGAAAGATAGGAGGGTAAAAGACAAATACAGGTTGCTCTGCCTGGGCTACTATAGTCATATAATGACCCTTGTTCTCTCTTGGAATGAATTCTCAAACTGGGAGGTGAGTCCCCAAAGAACATTGAACTTGGACCCTATGACTCATTGGTTAACATGTTCTGTTTTGCAATTTTCCAGAAGGTAAAAGTGACCTTCTGAAAAAGATATTATTAAACTCTAATAGTGAGATCTGAATGCAACCTCAACAGATGTCATCATTTTTTTAGATTTTTCATTTATAGAAACTCCATCTAGCCTCCTGGAGTCTGAGAACATTTACTCATTATACTGTGGGGAAGTGTTCTGGGCCTAGAGCAAAAATACTGCTTTCAAAATAAAAGGACTAAATAATTAACAAGTGAACCTACTCAAAGGTGAAATTTGGCCAAAGTATTAGGACTAGTTAACTCAGCAAAATGCCTAAGGTATATCATTGATATTTGATGAAAATACTTGGTCATCAATGTGATTTTAAAATTCATACAATGACCTGAAAATTCTGAAGGATGGTTTTAAAAAAAGGTATTTTGGGGCCATCTGAGAGTGTATTGGATTGTGCAGAATAGATTCCTTCTGTAGAATTACTCTCAGGTGATGTCCTTCATCTTAGTGTGACAGGGAAAGTGGAGCTAGACTCTGAGGTAATTGGACATTTACCTAGAGCTTGGTGAAATAAGTTGTTACTTTCTCACTTTAAAACAATGAGGGGATGGTGTGCAGTTTAAAATGAAACTTTTAGAAGTTCAACACAGGAAGCTGGCATAGTGAGATTTTGGCTACATAGTGGTGTAATTTGGTCCTATTGGGAAACAAATATTTGCCTTTTAGAGAGTTTTATCTCTATCAGATTATTATAATGAGTTCCTTCAACTTCTCTTCAGGCATTATTCTTGCAACTTGATAATGGGGGTTGAGTTTTCAGTATTCCAGGTACCACTTTTATGTTCCATTTTTGGTGCTAGGTATTAGCAATTATCCAGCAGAAAGCCTGTCATTCTATACCCACATCTATCTATACATAGTTACTGAGGAGGGCAATACAAGGAACAGAAAACTGCTATTTTCTATTTAAAATATGATTACTTAAATTTAGAGAAATGGGAATGGAAATAAATTGTGCTGAAGATTCTATTCTTTTATCTTTTAGATTTATTTTATTTTATTTTTAAAGATTTTTAAATACAAGTAGATCTCTATAGGTTAAAATAATTATGAAACTTAAAATTTATCCAGTTGTGTAGTGGGTAATTACAAAATTGCTTGGTTTAATTATGTGGTATTTTATAGAAAAACATTTCTTTTTTTTTTTTCAACTTTATTGTTGTTGTATTACATCCATCCCCTTTTTGCTCCCCTCTGTCCCCCTCCCCACCCACCCATTCCCCCCAAGTCAATCCCACCTGTTGTCCATGTCCATGGTTCCTTTATACTAGGTTCTTGTCTAAGCTGCTCCCCTTCTTTGCCTCTACCTCCCCCCACCCCCCAACCCCGTTCCCTCTGACCACTGAAGGCCTATTCCTTGTATTCATATACTTGGTTCTGTTTTGCTTGTTGTTAGTTTTGCTCATTATTGTCCCGTAATGGGTGAGATCATATGTCTCCAGTTTTGAGGTAGATATATTCCTTCTTAGTTGTGGAGAGAGATGCAGTGTGTCTTCTTATGGCTCCATCTTGGCCTGAGGCCTCCAAGCTCCAGGATTATATTTTAAATAACAAAATATCTCTTTGTTCAAATTCAGAGGATTAGATAAAATAAATACCACTTTATATAAAAATCTCAAATAGTTGAAATAAATGAATATTGTTAAACTCTTGATTTTATTAAAGAAAACTATAATTATGTCTTTGCTTTTAAATTTTAATGGAAAAATATATAAATAAAATTCTATGCTTATTATATTGTTTTAGTTAAATTTTGACATAATTTTCAGGATTTTCATAATTTAGTAGTTACTCTGCTAAACCATTTACACGTGCATTTCTCTGTTTTTCTAATGAAATTTATTGTGCATGTTTATGTTTTTCTAATGAACTTTTTTTAGTCATTTAAGTGAAGTGGTTTGGTCGTAGAGAATTTCATAGAAATCAGCAAATGTACTTAAAATTATTTGATATAGTTACATCAGTTACAAGGTGAAAAATTCACTTATTGACTTAATTAATATTGATTAACTTAATTCCATATGTTGACACTGTTCTAGGAGTAAGGTCAATGGTGAATTTGTAGATGGCAGACAGCCAGCACATTGAATCTTTGCTCTTCAGTGTATTCAAATAGGTAACAAAAATTTTTCCAAAAATTTTTTTGACCAAGACAAATTTTCTTGGAAAATTTTCATGGGAAGTCAGTTTTCATCATAATTTTAAGAAAATCATATTTACATTTATATTGTAGTATGTGCTTGTAATATTGATTAAACTATTGCTCAGCTTCAAGTGGCCAACAATCAAAGGGTTATTAATTTTGTCTTTATTTCCTAACCCTTTTAGTTTTAGAGTTGAAAGAACTTGTATAGGTATTTTCAACAAGTATGGTATATATGCATACATGTATAATACACATACTATTATATGTATTATATAGCTATCCATATTGAAATGAGTATGCCATGCTTCATTTTCAATAACCTGGAGTGTAATAAAACTTGAAGTGCATTTTTTCACAAAATAAATAATGTCTGAATTATATTGGTAAATATCAAACCTGTTGTACTCTATTGTGATGATATATGTATGTATATATACACACACATATATACATGTATGCATATATACATATATGTATGCATGTATATATTTATATATGCATATGTGTGTGTATACACTGCTAAATACACACACACACATATATTTATGTGTGCACACATATATGTGTATATATATGTATTTAGCATTATATAAATTGACATTAGAACAGTTTAGTCAACTAGAAATGATGATATATGACTTAAATGTTTAAATGTTCCTCTGCAATTAATAGAATGACTTACTAATTGGAGCAGAGAACAGATGCACATAAGCTTTTATGGAATTTCAGGTTTTGTAGGTCATGTATGTCTAGGACCTCAGACCCCTAAACTCATAGACACATTTTGAAGGCAAGTTCAGCTAAAGATGAATTTTATTCTATTACAATTTTATTTATTTATAATAACAAAGTAATTTTAAAACAGATTAGAAGAACATTACTTATATCAACAGGAGCTGAACAATGATTCTGAAAAATGTCAATGATGGATCCCCAACCAAGGATATCTGATCAGATTAGGTTGAGCTAGGCTGTGTTTTAAGTCCTCTTTTGTGATTCAAAAATTTATTGCTATATTAAAACATCAAGAAAGGTTTTGGAGGAAAAAGAACCCTATTGAATTTTGTAGTTAATAAATTTTATTGGGAAAGGAAAGGCTATTTTTCTTTGCATATCAACTAACACTATCCAGGACAATTTTTCTTTAACATTAGTTTGAGAAATACTGTATTTGCTAATTCAAAGAGTGTGGTTTATACCATTACAATTTTTAACTCATTTAGGATCCTAAGGAGAAACTGAATATAGTAGGTCCTCAAATAATGCCATTTCACTCAACGTCCTTTTATTATGATGTTCATGAGGAAACTGTTCCCCAGTGAGGCCACTGCCTATGTGGAGTTTGCCCTGTTCTCTATGGCTAGATTGGCTTTCTCCAGGGACTCTTGTTTCCTCCCACATCCCAGAGATGTACATGTGAGGTGAATTGTGTCTAACTTGCTCCAGTCTGGGCACTCTCCCTCTCAGGATCATGCTCAGGACTTTCCTAAATCTCTCTTCTTCCCCTCAGTTGCATTAACTTTACTTTTCTTTCTCCCAAGCTCCAAGGGCTCTTTTTTAGCCTCTGTAACTTGTTTCCTGAACCCAATTCTTCTATGGCTTACTTATACCTCTGTGACTTTCTCAATAAACTTCCACTTATAGTTTGAAAAACTAAATAAATAGTTGTCCCAGTCTGAGTGAGTGTGGTTGTTTGTGGGTATGTCCTGAGATGGAAGAGTTTCCTGTCCAGGGTGAGTGCCTATAGCTTGAGGTGTTAGGATAGACCTACTAACCATGACCCTTAACTGGAAAAAGTGGGTTGTAAAAGAATTCTCTCACTTGCTTGTATTAATTTTAAAAAATGTATATACCTGGTCTATCCTGAAAGTATCAAGCCAATTTCAATAGAATGAAAACAGTTTGGGTGGTCAATACTTTCGTGAAAGACCTTTGTGTAGCTCACATTTATTCCATCTTTAATATTAGAAGTGTTTTAGGTTTTTATTTAGAAGTCTTGTAATGTTTTTGTGATCAGAAATATGTTGTTAGAATTTATTTTTTTAACTTTTATTTATATCAGTCTATGATAAAACAGTTTTATTATATGTTGTTTTGATTAAAGTCATAGTTTCTAAAAACCTATCAACAACTTTAATGAAGAATTGCTGTACATTGATTTAATTTCATGACTAGGTGCAAAACCCTTGATGATGATCTGGTCAACCTGTTCCATTTGGATTTGCCTAAATGCATTGTGTGGTCAAGCCTATTGCCCTTCCATGTGCTCTTTACTTCATCTTGTACAGTGCCCTAGCTTACACAAAGACAGCATGTCTTAGCTCAAGTGAGTGTTAGAACCCATGAAATACTCCCCTGGCCATCTAAATGTCAAGAACTGTGAAGGTTCTTAGAGTTTAACCTATTTTCAAGTTTATCCTTTAGCCCACCACAATTTCCTGATGCTGGTAAAATATACCACACTCCAGGGTAACAGCCAAAGACTTGATTACTCCCAACAGAGCAAGCAGCTTGTGCTTCATGCTATGTCAATTCTTTTTGTCCCCTAACTGTCCCACCCAACACAGAAGGTCTCAGATGCTGTACATGCACTGGGTTTGCTTCATAGCTGAGAAACCATGAGCTTAGGAAACCTCAAACTTTCGTAACAAATGGTCTGAAAGAAAACCTGAACAATTTTTGCCCCAGGGGAAGATACTATTTTTGTTACACTGCACATCAAACATTTCTTCCTTTTGCCCTGAAAGGAGAGATATTTCTATCTTTCAAGGCTGTTAATTTTATAAACATTCTTGAAAATTGAGAAAAGGTTGTCAGTGCCTCTGTGTAGAAGGTGTGCAGAAATAAGAAAGAACCATGCTGAGTTTTCTATCAGCACTAAAATCAGTGTTACCAGTTATGCACCAGTTCCTTGAATTACTATAGCCACCTGTATATATGATTATAGCATTTAAAAATGTTTATTATATTGATTTTGAGAGGGGGGAGAGAGAGAAACATTGATTTGTTCTTCTAGTTATTTATGTTTTCATTGGTTACTTTATGTATATGCTTTGAGGTCAAACCTACCACCTTGGTGTATCTGGACAATGCTCTAACCAATTGAATTACCTAGGTAGGGCTGATTATAACATCTCTTGAACTGCTCTAAGTATTGCTTTTTCGTAAGGGGGTTGTTGTTCCTTCTATACATTTGCATACCAAGTACAAATGGGCATTTGGCAAAGTTTTTAAGATACAGTTTCATGTCCTTTAATATATTTTCTGGATCAGTTTTCAAGTTTATTATCTCAGCTACCCTACGAGAAGAGAGAGAAAAATGGAATAAGTAGGATTTCACAAAGTCTCAAGTGGCTTTAGTTTCTCAGTGGGGAAGTTTCCCTTTAATGTATAAATTTCCCTATAGAAGCTTTGGTTTAGGTAGCAGGACTTAACAGTCAGTAGTTATTAAGACATGTCTCTTGGACCTTTTTATGTCCTCCTCAGAGAAGTGTCTGTTCAGGTCCTTTGCCCATTTTTAAATTGGGTTGTATGCCCCATCTCTGACTTGAACTTTCTCTCACTTATCCTCATTCCACCAATAAACACAGATTCAAAAGAACAATGGCACATAACTATTTTGCCAGGTGATTTTTAAAAAGCAAATACTTCAGATTTCAGAAAACTGGCTTGTTTATTTGTTAATTAATTAACTTTTATAAATGTTTTTTGAGGAAAATAGTTTTCAGAGATGGAGGTGGGAGGGATAGCATTGATCACTGAGTTGGGAATTGTGTTTCTCTTTAAGAGTTGCTGGGGTGGTTATCATCATTTTGGCTTTTGTCCCATATCAAGCCCAAATGGCCATTGTCTTATTAACTTCTTTGCTAGTATAATTGTCCTACATTTTCAGGTGCCTCATTAAATATTTCTGACATGCTGACATCCTTTGCCAACACACAAAACTTTATTATTGAATTTGGTAATGTTTTAGAGGATTGGGTTTAGTATGGGAACTCACACAGTCTCCATATCTAATCAAAAGAGAACAAATGTAAGAAAGCAGAAAATGTGCTGGGAACAAGAGATGGTTTATACAATCCTTGTGCTGATCCTGGAATAATCAGCTGGTTTAAGCAGACAGTATGGGCCTATAACCTGGAGTTTGGTGCAGTAAAAAAGAAATAGCATACTGCATGTGTGTGTGTGTGTGTGTGAGAGAGAGAGAGGGAGAGAGGGAGAGAGAGAGACAGACAGACAGACAGACAGACAGAAAGAAGAGGGAGAGAGAGGGAGGGAGAGAGAGGAGGTTTGGTTTCTTTTACCAATGGAGTTTACTTAATAGCACTTTATTGTATTCATATGTTCTCATTGTCAGTCCCAAACATCCTTCCATTTTTATTTTATTCCCTTTATTTCACCTTAAATAAGAAAAAGCAGGATAATTTATAATAATTTTCAGTTCATGCCTATTTGGAAACATATTCCACTTTTATCTGGATGTTTAATAATTAGATTTCAGTAATTACATTTAGGCATTTTTAAGCTGAAGATAGAAGTTAGCTACATGTTTAGTCACAAGTTATCTGCACCATTCTGCAGTTTCCTTCAATGTATTCTAACTGCAATCACTTTCTTCTAATGGTAGCACACAGAAAACCAATAACATCCTCAATAAAATGGTTAATGATATATTTCCTTCTCCTCTGGGGTCTTTAGATTTTGCTGAATCTCTTTCCAGGACTGAGTAAAAGTAGAGTATGCTGCACCCATCAGCGTTCACCCTGCCTTTGGTCAGGAGTTATGGCCAGTACTGTACCCATCCAAGCATCATCTGAATTTTATTCCCATTAAATTTTGGGTATGACCAAAGAAGGGATGTTTATATCAAACTTACCTAATGAATTGAGTCTGACCTGCATTATTTCAGGTTACCAAATATTTCCAAGACTGAGCTCACAGAGAGTTCTCCCTAGCTTTGAGTTAAAATTGGGAGTAGGGGTGAACAAATAAAACCACTCAGAAAGTTCAGGAATACTCAGAAGTGCAACTTTATAGGTAAGATACCTCCCTCAATTCCTGCCAAGAAAAAAAAAAAAGGGCAATAACTGGAAAAAGGGAGCTGTACTTTTTCAAAAGGGGTTCAGAATAAATAAAATATATATTTTATTTCTTTCCCCATTTTTCACTGCCCTAGAGCAATGCTTCTCAAGCTTTAATGTGCAATTTACCTGGGATCTTGTTAAACTGTAGCTTCTATCCACAAAGGCTGGATGAGGCCTGAGATTCTTCATTTATAACATGCTTCTAGCTGTGGCTAGTGCCATGAGCCACACTTGGAGTAGAAGCTAGAGCAGAGTTTCTCAAGGTGTGGTCCCTGGACCAGCAGCATCACCTAAAAACTTGTTGGAAACAGAGATTATGGGACTACCTAGACTGACTATCATAAATGGAATGCTCCCCACCACCAACATGTCTACCCTCTAATCCATGGATCCTGTCAATATATTACATATAAAAGAAACTATGCAGATGTAATTTATAAACTTTTAAAATTATTCTGGATAATCCAATGGGCCTAATCTAATAACACAGGGTTCTTAAAAGTAGAGAACTATCTCTGGTTGGAGTCAGAGAGATAGGCAAAAAGTGAAAGACAGAGAAATTCAAAGTGTGAGAGGGATGGCCTTGCTGGAGGGGGCCACATGGAGAAGATGAAAAGGAATCCAGGCAGCCTGTAGGAGCAAACTCAATCCATGACTGATAGCCAGAAAGGAAGTGGTGACATTCTGAATTTGGGCCACAATTTGAGATTGTAAGCAAAGGACCCACTTGAACTATGCTGTATCCAGATTTCTGACTCACAGAACAGTGAGATAACAAGATTGTGTTTTGAAGCCACCAAGTTTGTGGTAATTTGTTTCAGTAGCAATAGGAAACTTATACATTGACTAAATTAGAAACTCTGAGTGTGGAGCCCAACAATCTTTTGTTTTTGTTTTAACAAGATCTGAAGGTCATTCTGTGACACATGCTGTTAAGGAGATCATGATTAGAGCGTGTACAGAACCCAGAGTAATTGGGGCTCTGCCACTTAATAGCTATTGTGTCATCAGCCAATCTTACCAAATCCCTAATCCTCAGTTTTCTTACTTTTAAAATAAAGTTAATAAAACAAAGTGTTGATGTACAGTGTGGTGATTGTGGGGAGGGATGGGGATGAGTACAAGGTGATTAAATGGTAATGAAAAAATACAATAAAAAATATAAAGAAGTACCAAATGGTTGATATAAGAACTTTGATCAGAATCTTTGGATATAATATTTAAGTTCTTATTACAACAGGTCCTCCCATGTTAACCTTTTTCTCTTCCTTCCATTTTTACACATAGATGCACAAAATGTAAATAGTATTGATGATGGTGCTGTCAGCTTTCTGCAGCTTAGGGCTTAGAAATTGACCTTGATTTTCATTGTGTAAATATAAGCTGGAGAGGAAAAACAGAATCACAGAAAAAAGATGCAGGTCTAATTCATAAGAATATGCTGTGTTCAGCTTAATTGCTACTCTTCAAGAAGAGAAAAATGAGTATGTTTCTCTTGTTTTTAGAAAAAAATCATCACTGTTCAAATTTGGGTATAGAATATTGGGTTCTGAATGTGACTTTTTAATGATGACAAGAGTGTAAATTGGTTATTTGCATCATTCAATCTTTGTAGTGGGACCACAGCAGTAAAATATGTTTATATTTATATTCTGTATAATGTTAAGAATGCAATGTACTAATTGTAACTTGCTAGTCTACTAATGCTCATTAATTTAAAAAAATTCAAGTATATTTTCTTTTATTTGTGTCCACCTCTGAGCTGAAAATATTTGCTAATTCTTTCTACTTTATTCACTCTGCATGGTGAGCTTCTTCTTTGAGTGATTATATCTTCTTCTCCATGATTACTTCATCCTTTCTGGTCTAAGCATCAATCACTATGTGATGAAATTTGTTGCTCAGGTTTATTTTGCAAATGATGCAGTTTGCAAAGTCCCAGGTTCATAGTCATTATCCATTGCCATCTAGATGAGACTAAAATTCCCTATCAATCAAAGCTTCTAGATAAGTTTTCCTTCTCTGTGAAATAAAAAAAAGGAATTAAGAGTTAAATTAGACTTCCTAGATTATGTGTTTATTAATCAATCAACCTTCCACATAACACTAAATTAATGTTTATGGTACAATATCTGCATACCAATTTCTGGTTCTGTCAGCACAAAAACAGTCCTGAACTGAGGCAGGATTCTATTTGCTGTGAACATTTTCATAAGCTACAGCCCTGGAAACATTGAAACCCATTTTAAAAGTGACCTGAATACTCTCTCAGAGGAAATTGAATGGGTAAAAGGTCATGAATAAGAAGTAAATATATATTTAAATAGCATTAAAATGGCATTTATTTTTTAATCATCATCTGAGGATATGCTTTTGATGACAGAGAGAGAGAGAGAGAGAGAGAGAGAGAGAGAGAGAGAGAGAGAGAGAGAATCAGAGAGAGAAACATTAATGGGCTGCCTTCCATATGTGCCCTGACTGGGGATTCTGGGGATTGAACACGCAATCTATGTATATGCCCTAACTGAAGACTGAATCAGGAACCTTTTGGTGGACAGGATAGCACTCCAACCAACTGAACCACTAAGCCAGGTCCAGATGGCATCTATTCTTTACTGTGCAGTTCTTGGTTTTATTGATATAAAACTATACCTGGGTAATTAGAATGTACAGTTGGGGAGATTCTATGACTTAGAGATCCTTCTCCTTTAAATATATATATAGCCCAAATCTCCTACATCTACATTACATATTTTATTATTGGGTGTAATGTATGTGTTTAGTGATGTTGCTAAATATCATTTTATGTGCAACCTGTTGATTTTCTTTAACAGTGGGGTAAAGAGCAGAGGTTAGTTACCTTAAAATATGTGGTCCTCAGACCAGAAGCATCAGTATCAGCTGGAAACTTGTAGAACTGCTGAATCTCAGATTCTAGACCTTCTGAACCAGAATATAACCCTACAAAATTTGCATGTACATTGAAGGGTGAGAACTAACTGCTGGGGTAAAAAAAATGGCTAGGAGGTGACAGTGTGGAAAACATGAAGAATGTGAAGAATAGAAGTGGTGAAACACAATATTGGACAGAAATGTGCTCCTTATCTACTTGCTATCAAGTTGTGAAGGATTTATGATGAGTCTCTTGAACTGTTTTGCCTTTTTGTCCTAGTGTTCAGTAGAAGGCATATGCTTAATGGTCGATTACATTTGAGGGCATAGCACAAATCTGTATGACTTTTTCTGTTTTCTAATACAGTATCTTCTGAATTTTAGCATAACATTGAATGAAAAGTGGTGTGTAAGGGAAAACTTAAGGGTTTTGTGGCTACATTGAACTGGGTTTTAACTCTAATCCTGATGATGTTCTTATGTTAAAAATGTTAATATGAATAGCTTTTAAGTAAATATTTTTATTAATTATTATTATTTTGTTTGTAAAATAGGCAAAATAGTGCCATCACAAGTGGATTACCTGAGATGATGATGCATAGGAAATTTGAAGTTCAGGGACCAGAACCAGGTAGGTATCTAAGAAATGTATCTCTGCTTCTTCTTTCCTACCAATTATTTACTGGTCCATCCATACCCATTGTCATGTAGATATAAATACAGGGTGCGTGTGATCAATTGGCAAAATTTTAGTAAAATAAACAACATACCACAAAAGTGTTATATGTTGAAATAAATTTATTCTTAACATAACATAGTTCATAAACATAGTCATTATTTTTTAATTGTTCAAAAAAGTCTCCATTTGCTGCAATAATAGACTCGATTCAACTTCAGAATCTTGAGCATGCTTTAATTAACTTTTCTTTATTCATGGACATCATCATGTTTTCAATCTTAGCTTTAACAGCCTCTTTATTGGAATGAGGTTGTTTATTAACTTGTCTCTCACAAATGCTGCATACATAATAGTCTAAAGGATTTGCATCTGGTGAACTAGGTAGCCAGATTTCCTTTGACCACAATTCAGAAACATTGACAGAGACATTCTTGTACCTTTTTGGCATTATGTTCTGGTGCACCATCTTGTTAGAAGATAAAATGACATCAATTTGTGACTTGCTTCATCCATGGTACAACTACTTCTCTCAAAATGTCAAAGTAAACATCTGCATCTTTATTGATGATCTCATGGATTCTGTGTGCAATATCAGGACTTGTGCGATCCTTGCATTTCTTATGCGTTTTCCTTGTTTGCGTGAGGACATCAGGATCAGCATCATACACCTTCATCACATTGTCAGTTATATGTTAAGGCATGTTATTGAAGTCTGCAATTTCCTTAGCAGTTCATCCTGCACACAGTCCAGAAATTATGGTTGCTTTAATATTGTATTTCTTCAACATGATGGTTGCTCTCTATCATTCAACCATCCATCTATATAACTGTTACCTATTTACCTAACCTTCTATCTTTCTACCTGTTTTTCTTCCATCTTCTAATATAAGCAATCATTTCTTGTCCTCTCATTAGACATGCTACCTTCACAATCTCTATTCCCTTTTCCATGATACAAGTGAAGATATGGAGGCAAGTTACGTACTGGGGAAGAAATGCTCCAAATAGCCGAGCTTGTAAGGTATTGACTGCTATTGTATTAATATTACATATGCAGTGTATCTAGCTTCATGGATCAACACTTTATCTCCTCCTAGAAGATGAGTGGCACTCCCCAGAGCCCTTCTCATCTTTTCCAAAATGTTCTTAGCAATCCAATGGCTGAGTGAAATGGGCATCAATCTAGGTCTAATGTTGCATTACGCATTTTCCTCCCAGCTTGCTCCCTATCTCCTACATACTTCTGTAATTATGCTGGATGCCCCCATAAATACCAGTGAGGAGGGTGAGACTCAGTTTATTTAGGCTTTTTTTTTTTTGACATATAAGTTCTGATCATAACCTGGATAATATTGGACTCCAAATTCCCCTCTTTCTACTCTGAGGGTTTAGGAACTTTGTGCTTTTGTTCTCACAGGGAAGGCTCTTGAGATCAGGTGTCTTCAGGTAGTTCATATCAGAATTCTGACATTGAGAGAACAAGATTTTCATACTGAAACTGATCTTTCAATAGGAACTAGAATTATTCCCTATTGAGTAACTGCTCATTTACCTTGTATGTGGCAAAAACTGTACTCCAGCATATGGTCTCACTTTTGATAGGAAAAGTAGCCATTTTAATTGCTAGCCAAGACTGCTGGGTTACTTTAATTTGCAGGTTCTTTATTAACTGTGATTTATTTCCTTAAAAACAGCAATACATGAGATTTGGTGTTAACCTCCCAATTATTAAATTCCACAAGCACCATTAGAAGATTTGAGGTCACTCTTTTAAGACTTTACACCATTTCTGTTTAAGAACTTCGGATGATTGAATTGTAGGTAGTGTTGTCACACATAGTAGGTTCTTAATAAATGTTTGAGACCTTTTGGAAAGGAAGATATGTATACTCTCATCCTCCACTTGCTTTACTGGTACTATTCCTTACTTTTTAAATTTTATTTTATTTTTAAATTAATTTTATTATTGTTTTATTACATTCATCCCATTTCCACCCCCGACTGCTCTACCCTTTCCCATCCTCCCATCCAGCCAATCCTACTTGTTGTCCATGTGCATGCTAGTTCCTTGACTAAACTGTTCCCCTTCTTTGCTTCCTTCATCCCCTTTGCTTTCCCCCTCCCATCTGCATGCTGAAGGTCTGTTTCTTATTCATGCCTTTGGTTCTATTTTTCTTGTTTGTTTTGTTCAATGGTATCCTGTAATGGGTGAGATCATGTGGTATTTGTCTTTCACTGACTGGCTTATTTTACCACATATAATACTCTCCAGTTCCATCCATGTTGTCACAAAAGGTAGGAACTTCTTTCTTTCTTCTGTGTAGCATAATATTCCATTGTGTAAATGTACCAAAGTTTTTTGATCCATTTATCCTCTGATGGACACTTAGGCTGTTTCCAGCACTTGGCTATTGTAAATAGTGCTGCTATGAACATAGGAATACTTAGGGTTTTCTAAATTGGTGTTTCAGGGTTCTTTGGGTATAATCCTAGTAGTGGAATTGCTGGATCATAAGGCAGTTCCATTTTTAGTGTTTTGAGGAAATTCCATACTATATTCCATAGTGGCTGCACCAGATTGTATTCCTGCCAGCAGTGCACCAGGGCTCCCTTTTCCCCACATTCTTGCCAACACTTGTTTGTTGATTTGGTGATGATTGCTGTTCTGACAGGTGTGAGGTGGTATTTTATTGTGGTTTTAATTTGCATCTCTCTGATGACTAGTGATGTTGAGCCCTTCATATGTCCTCCTCAGAGAGGTGTCTGTTCAGGTCCTTTGCCCATTTTTGAATTGGGCTGTCTGTCTCCCTGGTGCAGAGTCACATAAGTTCTTTATATATTTTGGAGATCAAACCCTTGTCTGAGGTAACATTGGCAAATATGTTTTCCCATACACTTGGTTCCTTTTTAATTTGGGTGATGTTTTCTTTAGCTAAACAGAAACTTTTCAGTTTGATGAAGTCTTATTTGTTTATTTTTTCCTTTACATCCTTCGCCCTTGGAGAAATATCAGTGAAAATATTTTTGCGTAGGAAAGTTGAAATTTTACTTCCTATGTTCTCCTCTAGGACTTTTATGATGTCATGGATTATGTATAAGTCCTTTGTCCGGCTTGAGTTTATTCTGGTATATGGGGTAAATTGGTGGTCTAGTTTTATGTTTTTCCATGTCCTTGTCCAGTTCTCCAAATACCACTTGTTGAAGAAACTATTTTCACTCCATATTATGTTCCTTCCCCCTTTATCAAATATTAATTGACGATAGAGTCCTGGGTTTAATTCAGAGCTCTCTAATCTGTTCCATTGATCTATAAGTCTATTCTATTTTTTAAATTTAATTATATTGTTGTATTACATCCATCCACTTTTTGCTCCCCTCTGTCCTCTTTCTCATCCACCCAATCTCCCACAAAGTCAATCCCAAATGTTGTCCATGTCCCTGGCTTTTCCATAATAGGTTCTTGTCTAAACTGCTCTTCCTTGCCCCTCCCTTCACTCCATTCCCTCTGCCCACTGTAGGCCTATTCACTGTATTCATATATCTGGTTCTGTTTTGCTTGTTGTTAGTTTTGTCCATTGTTGTGCTGTAATGGGTGAGATCATGTGGTATTTGTCCTTCACTGAGTAGCTTATTTCACTAAGTATAATACGTTCTAGTTCTATTCATGTTGTTGCAAAGGTCAGGAGTTCTTTCTTTCTGCTGTGTACTATTCCATTGTGTAAATGTACCAAAGTATTTTGATCCATTCATCCTCTGATGGGCACTTAGGCTGTTTCCAGCACTTGGCTATTGTAAATAGTGCTGCTATGAACATAGGGGTACATAGGTTCTTATGAATTGGTGTTTCAGGATTCTTTGGGTATAGTCCAAGTAGTGGAATTGCTGGATCAAAAGGCAGTTCCATTTTCAGTTTTTTAAGGAAACCCCATACTGTTTTCCACAGTGGCTGCACCAGTCTGCATTCCCACCAACAGTGTATGAGGGTTCCCTTTGCCCTGCATCCTCGCCAACACTTGTTGTTTGTTGATTTGCTGATGATTGCCATTCTGACAGGTGTGAGGTGGTACCTTATTGTGGTTTTAATTTGCATCTCTCTGATGACTAGTGATGTTGAGCATTCTTTCATATGCCTCTGGGCCCTTTGTATATCTTCCTCAGTGACTTGTCTGTTCAGGTCCTTTGCCCATTTTTTAATGGGGCTGTCTGTCTCCCTGGTGTTGAGTTGCATTAGTTCTTTATATATTTTGGAGATCAGACCCTTGCCTGAGGTATCATTGGCAATTATGTTTTCCTATATAGTTAGTTCCCTTTGAATTTTGCTTGTGTTTTCTTTAGCTGAACAGAAACTTTTCAATTTGATATAGTCCCATTTGTTGATTTGTTGTTTGATTTCCTTTGCCCTTGGTGAAGTATCAGTAAACATATTTCAGTGTAGGATATCAAAAAGTTTACTGCCTATATTTTTCTCTAGGACCTTTATGGTGGCACTGCTTATGTTTAAATCCTTTATCCATCTTGAATTTATTCTGGTGTATGGTGTAAGTTGGTGGTCTAGTTTTATCTTTTTGCATGTTGCTGTCCAGTTCTCCCAACATCACTTATTGAAGAGATTGTTTTTACTCCATTTTATGTTCCTTCCACCTTTGACAAATATTACTTGACCATAGAATCCTGGGTCAATTTCTGAGCTCTCTATTCTGTTCCATTGATCTATATGTCTATTCTTATGCCAGTACCTGATAGTTTTGATGGCAGTAGCCTTGTAGTATTGTTTGAGGTCCGGTATTGTGATTCCTCCTACCTTGTTCTTCTTTCTCAAGATTGCTGTGGCTATTCGTGGACGTTTTTGGCTTCATATAAATTTTTGAAATATTTTTCCTATAACTGTGAAGTCTGTCATTGGTATTTTAATTGGGATTGCATTGAATATGTAGATTGCTTTAGGTAGTATGGACATTTTAATGATGTTAATTCCTCTCATCCATGAACATGGTATATGCTTCCATTTATTTGTATCTTCCTTGATTTCTTTCTTCATTGTTCTGTAGTTATCTGAGTACAGGTCTTTTACCTCCTTACTTAAGTTTATTCCTAGGTACTTTTTTTTCTTGTTCCTATGGTATATGGGATTTGTTTCTTGCTTGTATTTCTGATGTTTTATTATTGGTATACAAAAATGCTTTTGATTTCTGGATATTGAATTTATATCCAGCTATTTTGCTAAATTTGCTTATTAGGTGAAGTAAGTTTTTGGTGGAGCCTATTGAGTTTTATTTGTACACTATCATATCATCTGCAAATAATGACAGTTTGACTTTCTCCTATCCAATTTGGAAACTTTTGATTCCTTTTTCTTCTCTGATGGCTATGGCTAGAACTTCCAAGATGATGTTGAAAAGAAGTGGAGAAAGTGGACAGCCTTGTCTCGTTCCTGATCTTACAAGGAAAGCCTTTATTTTTTGTCTGTTAAGTATGATGTTGGCTTCAGGTTTCTTGTATATGACCTTTATGATGTTGAGGTATGCTCCCTCTATTCCCATTTTGCTAAGTGTTTTGATTGTAAATGGTTGCTGTACTTTATCAAATGCTTTCTCAGCATCTATTAATATGATCATATGGTTTTTGTCTTTCAATTTGTTGATGTGGTGTATTACATTGATTGATTTATGAATGTTGTACCATCCTTGCATCCCTGAGATCAAACCCACTTGATCATGGTGTATGATCTTTGTAATGTACTGCTGAATCCAGTTGGCCAATATTTTGTTGAGAATCTTAGCATCTATGTTCATCAGAGATATTGGCTTGTAGCTTTCTTTCTTAGTTGTATCTTGCCCTGGTTTTGGGATTAGAATAATATTGGCCTCATGGAAAGAGTTTGGGAGTCTTCCCTCTTCCTGCACTTTTTGGTATAGGTTGAGAAGGATAGGAGTTAGTTCTTTAAATGTTTGGTAAAATTTACCTGTGTATCCATCTGGTCAGGGGCTCTTGTGCTTTGGGAGATTTTGGATTACTTCTTCAATTTCACTAGTTGTTATTGGCCTATTCAGGATTTCTGCTTCTTCTGGGTTCAGTTTTGGTAGATTATACATTTCCAGAAATGTGTCCATTTCACGCAGGTTGTCATATCTTTTGTCATGTAGTTGTTTGTAGTAATTTCTTACAATCTTTTGTATTTCTGAAGTATCAGTTGTGATTTCTCCTCTCTCAGTTCTGATTCTGTTTATTTGGGTACTCTCTGTTTTTCTTGATGAGTCTGGATAAAGGCTTGCCAATTTTGCTTATTTTTTTTCAAAGAACCAGTTCCTGGACTTGTTGATTCTTCGAATTGTAGTTTGAATCTCTGAGTTATTTAGTTTGCTCTGATCTTGATAATTTCCTTCCTTCTACTTGCTCTGGGCTTTGTTTGTTGTTGCTCCTCTAGTTCTTGTAGCTTTATGGTTAGGTTGTTTTTATAAACTTCTTGTGACCTTTTTAGGTAGTCCTGTATTGCTATAAATTTCCTTCTGAGCACTGCCTTTGCTGTCCCATAGGTTTTGGGCTGTTGTGTGTTCATTGTTATTTGTTTCCAGGAACTTTTTGATTTCATCTTTGATCTCATTGTTAACCCATTCATTAATTAATAGTATGTTATTCAATCTCCATGAGTTAGAGTATTTTTGGTTTTTTTCCTAGAGATTGGTTTCTAGTTTCAAGCCATTGTTGTCTGAGAAGGTGCATGGTATAATTTCAATTTTCCTGTATTTGTCTTGACCTGGTTTGGTGATTGGAATTATATTGGCCTCATTGAAAGTGTGGGAGTCTTCCCTCTTCTTGGAGTTTTTGGAGTAGTTTGAGAAGGATAGGATAGTCTTCCCTAAATATTTGGTAAAGCTTATCTGTGCAGCCATCTGGTCCAGGGGCTCTTGTACACTGGGACGGTTTTGATTACTTCTTTAATTTCACTAGTTGTTATTTTTCTATTCTGGATTTCTACTTCTTCTGGATTTAATTTTTGTCGATTATACATTTCCAGAAATGTGTCCATTTCACCAAGGTTGTCATATTTTTTGTCATATAGTTGTTTGTAGTAATTTCTTACAATTCTTTGTATTTCTGAAGTATCAGTTGTGATTTTCTCCTCTGTTGTTTCTGATTTTGTTTCTTTGGGTCCCCCTCATTTTTTCTTGATGAGTCTGGTTAAAGGCTTGTCAATTTTGTTTATTTTTTCAAAGAACCAGCTCCTGTTCTTGCTGATTCTTTGAATTGTAGTTTGAGTTTCTAAGTTGTTTAGTTCTGCTGTGATCTTGATGATTTCCTTCCTTCTAATTGCTCTGGCCTTTGTTTGTTGTTGTTCCTCTAGTTCTTGCAGTTTATGGTTGGTTTGTTGTATCAGCTTCTTCTACCCTTTTTAAGTAGGCCTGTATTGCTATGAATATCCCTCTGATGACTGCCTTTACTGTGTTGCATAGGTTTTGTACTGTTGTGTATTCATTGTCATTTGTTTCCAGAAACTTTTTGATTTCATTTTTGATCTCATTGTTTACCTATTCCTTATTAATATTATGTTATCCAGTCTCCACGAATTAAAGTATTTTTGTTTTTTTGCCTTGAGATTGTTTTCTAGTTTCAAGCCATTGTGATCTGAGAAGATGCTTAGTATGATTTGCATTTCCTTGACTTTGTGGAGGCTTGTTTTGTGTCCTATCATGTGGTCTATCTTTGAGGAAGTTCCATGTATATTTGAAAAGAATGTGCATTTTGCTTCTTTGGGGTAAAAGACTCTGTATATACCAGTTAAATGCATTTCATCTAGTGTGTTGTTCAATGCCACAATATCCTTGGTGTTTTTTGTTTAGAAGGTCTGTCCATTGTTGATAGTGAGGTATTAAAATCCCCTACTATTAGTGTGTGGCTATTCATATCTTTCTTGAAGTCCTCCAAGATTTTTCTTACATCTTAGAGTTCTCTTATGTTGGGTGCATTTATGTTTACCAGGGTTATATATTCTTGATAGATTGTTTTCTTTAGTATTATGAAATATCTTTCTTTGTCTTTTTTTATGACTTTCATTGTAAAATCTATTTTGTTTGAAATAAGTATTGCTATCCCAGCCTTTCTTTTTCATGTTCATTTGCTTGATATGTATCTTTCCATCCCTTCATTTTCAATCTGCATCAATATGTTGTTCTGAGGTGGGTCTCCTGAAGACAGCATATATGTGAGTCATGATTTTTTATCTATTCAGCTAGCCTATGTATTTTGATTGGAGGATTTAATCAATTAACTTTAAGGGTATTATTGATAGATAACTTATTCATCGCCATTTTACCCCTTTGTACCTGTGTTTCTCTCTGTCTCTCTCTGTTTCTTCTTTTTTAAAAGCTGATCCTTTAGCATCCCTTGATTTGCTAGTTTGATGGAGATATATTCTTTTATCCTTTTTCTTTTTAAAATATTTTATTTATTATTTTTCAGAGAGAGGCAGATAGGGAAAGAAACATCAATGTATGGTTGCCTTTCACCTGACTCCAGGTACGGATCTGGCTAGAGTACTAGCTTGCAGTCTGGTTATATTGCCCTGGCTGGGAATCAAACCAGCAGCCTTTGGGTTCACAGGCCGACACCTTATCCACCAGCCTGGGCCCCTTTTAGCCTTCTTTTGTCTGTGTAACTCCTTATTTCTCCTTCCATTTTGAGTGAGAGTCTTGCTGGGTAGAGTATTCTTGGTTGCCGGCCTTTGTTTTCTACTACTTGGACTATTTTTTGTGGTTCCCTTCTGGCTTGTGTTGTTTCTGTTGAGTAATCTGCTGATAAACTCATCAGAGCCCCCTTATGTGTTTTTTGCTGTTTCTTTCTTGATGCTTTTAGGATTCTCTCCTTGTCTTTGATGTTTGCCATTTTAATTTTGGTATGTCTTGGGGTGGGTCTATTTGTGCTCATCCTCATTGCAGCCCTCTTTTTTTCTGGAACTTGAGTAATGTTTTCACTCATCAAGTTAGGAAAGTTTTGTGTCATTACTTTTTTCAACAGGTTTTCCATTCCTTGTTTTTCTTTTCCTTCTGGTATCCCTATGATACAGATGTTATTTCATTTCAAGTTGTCCTGTAGCTCTCTTAAAATGGCCTTATTCTTATAGGTGAGGTATGGCATATAATTTCTTCTCATTAAATCTCTTAAATTGAAACATAAGTGGCAAGAGTTGCCTAAAATATTTTTGTTAGGCATTAAAAGCTATACGTTTGCTTATAATGAATTAACACAGTCAATTTCCTTATTTTCAGTTTACTTTAATAAAGGCAAGAAGGATCTGTAGCTACTTCAAATAGTATTCCCATTGTGAAATAGAGAATGACTGCTTTTAGCCTGAGTAATGTTCTATTAAATTTCTTTAGAAAAGAGTATATTTTCATGCAAAAATTGTATAATACAAAAATCCTAGAGATCTGAGTTTTTTTTTCTAGTTCTACTCTTCATTGAATTATGATCTTGAACAAGTTACTTAGCTCTCTTGATCTTAGTTATTTTACTTGCAAAATGTGAGATTAGAGGTGAAAATCTTGTTCAGTTCCATTGGACTCTTAATCTGTCATTTCTTTTCATATCTCACTCAGGTCTCAGAACCTAGATTTTTATTTGGGTTTTATTACTAACTTACTGTTTAATTCAGGCCAGATATTCTAGGTATTCATTTCCACATCTGCCACTACTGTTTTGTGAAGCCTATTCCTTCAAGTGATTAGTTGAACACATTTTTTAAATAAAGTTTTTAAATAAAGATTTTGTTTTTTATTATTTCCAGAGAAAGGAGAAGGGAAAGAGGCAGAGAGGGAAAGAAACATCAATGTATGGTTGCCTTTCACCTGCCTCTAGCTGTGCACCTGAGTGGAGACCTGGCTTGCAACCTGGTTATATGCCCTGGCTGAGAATCATACCAGTGACCTTTGGGTTTGCAGGCAAATGCCTTATCCACTGAACCACCAGCCAGGGCCTAGTTGAACACATTTTTAAAGAAATTATGAGAATCTTAAATTGATGTATGTTGCCCAGATTACCAGAAGACAATGCAACATGCCTATTTATAATGATTCAGAGATGTTAGTTAAACACTACATGGATGTGCTTTCATATGCATATGTCCTAAGGGTCATGGAGGTGCCTTAGCCCATCACTTCAGTCAGGGATATTGAATTGTCATGGTGTTTAGTGTCTTCATCTTGTCTCCCTTGCTATTAGTTGATGTATAAATTAAGGGTTAATGATGTTAAGTTTAGTAACCTGCATTCCCCCTGGCAACCAACAGCATAAGAAGTGACAACTAATAGCAAGGGAGACAAGATGAAGACTTCAGGGAGACTCCATTTCTTTTTGAGAGCAAAGTACATTCACTTATTGACAACAATTTCCTGTGCAACTTATAGGCCTTTAAACAGATTTATTTGGTTGCTAACAGTGACTTGAATGTCTAGAGCTCCAGAAGTACAAGTGCAGGGTGGATTCTCATATACATCTGTGTGCAAATATATAGTCAGTAATATATAATATTCAATATAAAAAAGTACTGTATGTTTAAATTATGTTACTATTTTAAAGATTTATTTATTTATTTTTAGTGAGAAAGGAAGGGAAAGAGAATGAAAGGGGAAATAGATCAATGTGTTGTTGCTTCTTGTGCACCACCAACTGGGTATCTGGCTCACAACCCAAGCATCTCCCCTGACTGGGAATTGAACCCTCAACCCTTTGGTTCACAGGCCGGCAGTCAAGTCACTGAGCCACACAAGCAAGGGCCCGCATTTTAAAAATCTTTTAAACCTCATACAGCACTTAGCACAGTGTCCTATATGTAGGAAACAGCTTATAAATTTTGTAAAAATATCTAAATTTGAACATGTGCATTATAAAGCCCAATTCACATATATCTTAGAATTCCCAGGCCTCCCTGAATTGTGGGAATAAAATAGGATCACTTTAACAGGAACCAGCCGAATTTCACTTGTCCCATGATGTGAACCTAAAACTTTGAATACTTTGGTTATTCCCCAGTGGTGCTTATAAACATGCCTGTTGCTGCCAGATGCTAACATGACCTCTCAGACTTTAAGAAGGCAGCCTCTGCATTTTGCTATGTTTGCAGATTGGAACCCCAGGGTGGGGTTGGGGAAATAGGGACTGGTTACATTTTAATGTGAAGTAGAGAATGACTCTCTCTCTCTCATCTGTCTCACTCTTCCTCTCACCTTTTTCATTATCATCACCATCACCATTGTTATATCATTTTTGGTAAGAGAAAGAGGGATAATTTTCTAAGCAGTGTTTTTAGTGAAATAGCTTTCCTGTTAGGTGGCCATCCTTGGCCTCATAATACTCTCTCTTTCCACACACCCCTGTCAGGTGTTCTGTGTGTACTAAGTCAGGAGACAAGTCAATAAGAGAACTTGTGTTGAAAATGCTCCAATGCTGAGGTATTCCTCCAGGTGTTCTCTTTCTGCCTACCTTCTCTTTCCTCTGATGAAGTCTCTAAGAGACAGTTTCTTTCTTTCTTTTTTTTTAAAATTTAATTTTATTGTATTACATCCATCCCCTTTTTGCTCCCCTTTTTCCTCTTCCCCACCCACCCACTTCCCCACAAAGTCAATCCCACATGTTGTCCATGTCCATGGTTTTTCCATACTAGGTTCTTGTCCAAACTGCTCCCCTTCTTTGCCTTCTAAGAGACAATTTCTTAGTATCTCTTCCAAATAAGCCCCTGAAAAGCTCACCCTGCTAATTCCTGGGACATGTCTCCATATATGTCTGTCAGCTTCAATTCCTGTTGGGATCTGAAACTGTAGAATCTCTGACATTCTGGATATTGTACTCTTCAAGTAGGAGCTCATCCAGAAGGTGACCAATACACAATATGGATAGTCTTTAACAATGCCAGCTTTGAAGGGCAATTTATATATTAATCAGACCTTTATTTTATCTTTGCTATATTGTATCATGGTGTCTATCTCATGATAAGTTCATGCTACTTCACCAATAGAAGCACAGAAACAGGGAGAGAAGGCAGCTCAAATATCATTTTTAGCAAGGTATATAGTGAAAGAGAAGAGCAAGATGATTACATGAAAAGAAATGTTTAAAATCAGTGGCAGATCTCAATTATCCACTGATCCCTTGTTTTGCCTGAGCACAGGGCTAACAACAGATAGAATATATAAGCACTTATATGTTCATATAAAAACTAGTTGCCAAATAGAGCATGTTCTTTTTATTCTACATGGAATATGGTAGAAAGATGGAAGACTAACTCCCTGTTGTTTTTTCAATTCTCAATAGCTGTTAAGAAACTGTCTCTGTTCTATTTTGTGGAATAAACATTGTAAAATTTCAAAAGTAAAGCCAAAATGTTAGTGGAAAAGATCTATATGAGTTTGTGTGTATTCTGTTTTCTACAGCTGTCATCTGCTTTCTATAGATGTTCTTAAAAGGTGCAGACAAATCCAAGACATTACCCATGACACATTGAGGCACTTAGCCTTGAGCCATACTCAGAATGACCCTCTCAAATCCAATAAACGGTAGCTCTATGACTATTTTATTACATGTGATGCTCACAGTCATAAGTGGTTACCTTGAACTTTGTCCCCTTTTTGGTTTTCAAAGTTATGAATCAATGAACTTGAAGTGACGTATATTGAGGAAGGCTGCTCTATCCTACTCCTTAATGGTTTACCTTTGTACACTGTTCTGAACAGAAGTAAAAACTTATTCCACAAAGCAGATACATTTCTATTGTAAATAGTAGAGAAGAAAAGGGAAGATAGAAAAATAAAGTTCTGTGGAATCATATTTCAAATAAGTATCTTTGGGCTCTCATAAAAATACTAGGTTTCATGATGGTGCCACTCTGAAAATATCTTTATTTTAATGGAGCTTTATTAACCAACCAACCAACCAATGAACCAACCTACCTGTTAACCTATAAGTAAGTATGTTTGAGCACTTACTGTATGTTTAAAATTATTAGAGCTTATTGATGAATGAATAAATTTGTTTATCAGATGAATGTTTTTTCACTTTCTTCTCTGCATTAATAAGGCATACACTAATTGTCAATATAACAGGACACAAGAAGTTCCTAGTTTCTTCAAGAAGTTCCTAGTTTATTCAATCATGAATGCACAGTTTAAATACTATAGGTGCAGTCATAGAAATATTTTTAGGGTATTGTGAAATCTACTCATTCATTCATTCACTTAATTTCTGCAATGTTCTAGGCATTGTTCTAGTGTCTGGTAATAACAGTGTTAAACATGGCAAAATTAGCAATGACTTTCATGAAATTTATGCCTTCATGGGGTAGAAAAGCACTAAATAATCAAAACAAATAAATGCATTAAATAACTATATTTAAATAACTTAAAAATAAGAGTGACAAAATTATGCTAAGTATCAGGAAGGAAAGCATGAGGATTTACGCAAATGTATAGCAAAGGTCCCTGAAGATACTCACACAATGAAGCTTTGTTTTGAGTTACCAAGTATCCACATGTGTTATGCTATGACTGGAATCATCAAACCTTAAAGAACATTAAGGCCTATTTCAGTGTTTAGGTGTGACTGCACATAACTGGAATGTGTAGTGAGAAGGGTGCTAGGAATTAGTTGATATGGTCTATAGTCTTAGCTTAGATACTAATGACTTAATGACATCATTTAACATTTCTTAGCATCAATTTTCTTACTTGTAGTCTAAAAACTACATAGATTGAAAGACTTGGACTGGGTCATCTGCCAAGACCTTTTGAATCATAAAATTCAACATTCCCAGTAGGAGAAATAATTTTCCACTGCTCTGCAGAATGGCCAACTTCAAAATATGTAATATGAAAATTTAAAAACTTTGTTGACAGATATGTACATACTCTTGGTAAAGCTTAACAGCAATATATAATATAATTGCTGGAGGAATTAGGTTAAACAGATTAACATGCACATTCTCAGACCTTATATGGGCAGGATTTAGATGCAGGCACAGTTTGTCAAAGGCACCTCTGCTGCAAAAACCATGTGCTTTAAATGGTTCATAGGGTTGCTTACTTTTTAAAGGTTTGATGAAGGAATCATTTGTGTTTCTCTCACATTTATGCATTTACCAAAATTGGGGGAAATGACAATGGACATGTTAGGGTCGAGTGGAAAGTAGAAGATGGAATGCATGAAGAAGTTTCAAGGTGTGATAAGTTGAACACTGGATCAGGAGTTTGAATACTTGAGTTTCAGTCTGCATGTAGATAAAATGTCCCTGAATTAGTGGTGTTCTAACTTCATATTCAGATACTGTTTCCAATTAAATCATGCATGAAATTCCAGCATGCCTATTAAATAAGTGAAGTCATATTGGTTGAGAGAAAGTATTGAAAGCTTGTAACTGTCTAACTGGGTCTTTCTCTTCTATTCCTAAAGCAGAAGGAAGCCAGGCTTCTGGAAATTCAGTTTGGAAGCCACTGGACTAAAGAATGCCTTTGTTGCATTGATGACAGTCTGGTGATAATCATGCATCAACCTTTGAATTCTTCACCATTGCCAGTTCACGCATTAACTTTTCCCTTGTTTATACTAACTTATTAAGTAAAAGGACATTGGTTCATAGAAGAGTATTCCTCAAATAATTTCTGAATTCCAGTAGCTTTTAGTGCTAGAGAAGTTTACCACAGTTCGATGCCTCACTTCTTCCATATCTAGCCATTCTTCTATAAGTGAATGCTGGCTGGCATTTAGGGCAACCTGGAAGGTTATTTACAATCCACACCAATGATTTTTGTCCTGCATTAGGTAAAGATGGTCTGTAGACTGTGGAACACTTGACATGCAAATATGACCTTACACAGATCGTTCTATAGGGCCCATAATAACAGCTTAGAGATGGGAATTTTTGTTATGTGATGTGTGGCTAATTGCTATGAAGCCAGGGAGCTGGGCAGGCAGCAGTCACCAAAAGGTGAGGACCTTCAGACTTCACTTTCATGCTGTTCTGTTTTCCTCACGGATTTTTTCTATGGTTGTTTGTGTTATTTCAGTATCATTTATGTTATTAACTCTGTTATAGCATACTAACTGTGACTGAATAGAAACCAAGCAATAGCAAGAGGTACATTAGAAGAAAAAAAAAGTAAGTTTGAAGGGGCTTAACTGTACCAAAACATTTATTTCATTTTGTGTGGGTTTCCTTTGGCTACCTCAGCACTAATAAGTATTTCATACAAAAGCACACACATGTAACAATACATAAAATTTTCTACACATGATGTAATGCTTAAGAGTCCAGGTCTTAGAACTAGACAGATAAGGTTCTAAATTTTTTCTCTTCTTAGCTATAACCTTTGTCATTGACTTAATGTCTCCCAGACTCAGTTTCCCATCTGTAAATGGGTTTGATGACACCAGTTCCTCATAAAATTATCCTAAAGTTAAACAAGATAATACATATAGAGTGCTTCCCTTTCTGTCTGGTACTTTAAAAATCCTACAATTTACTATTACATTTTATTCTTCATTCGCATTATTGGTAATATTTCCATTTAATAAACAGCTTTTCCTTTGGTATTACTATAGGTTTTTTGAGTACTTACAAAAGCAGAATCTAAATGGAAAAGCTAGCAATGAATGCAGATGAAAGATAAAATTAAAAAATGTATGGGATACATCACAAGGGTGTAAAGCACATAGGAAATATAGATAATAATATTGTAATAGCTATGTATAGTGTCAGACGGGTACTAAACTTATTGAGGTAATCATTTCATAAGTGTCTAATCACTATATTGTACAGTTAAAAGTAATATAATATTGCATGTCAACTGTAATTGAAACTTTTTTTAATTAAAAATATATGAGATAGATTCAAATGATAATTAAAAAGAGAATTTTTGTAAATTAGCCACACTATAAAGGAAAAGTACAAGATTTTAAATGCAATGTTGTGATTAGCTGTGGGTGATTCCATAGATTTAAAATTTGTACCAATGTTCAAAATATAAAAGTGAGAGGTTGGGGAAGCCAGTGTCATTATAAAAGCAACAACAACTATTCTAAATTGTTATAGATAATTATAAGGGAATAATGGCATTGCACATACATTTTTATTGTGAATAAAATTTGGCTGTGATAGGAATGAGATCAAAATAATGTTTTAAAAGCAGGAAGAGCATTGTTGGTATTAAAGATCATGAAAAGTAGTCATGCATTTTTTTCTTAAGGCTTAATGTATTAACTAAAGCTATTACAACACTTGCTTATCATTTAGAACATCCACCCACATGGAGCTGAAGGTCTTGGCCAGATGTATATATATAAATATTTGAGACAAACATGCATCACAGGACAGCCTCAGAGTAGAATGATTGTAAAAAGGGGTGAGTGTGGATCAATGTGATTAGTCTAGGACAGTGCTGCAAGACAATGTTTTCACCTTTTGAGATCTTTGGCAATGAAATATTTTCAGTTTTAATGGCTTAGTGTTGCCTGAGGCTCTCTTTCCATTCTGTGAATTTATATTTTTATTTTCCTGACTTTCAGATGTTTATGGGTTCTTCTAAATTGATTGCTTATATATTACTTGGCTCCTATTTACTTGGAGTACACCTGGATTCTTTTGAGAGGGACTTTACTTAGATTTCCTAAAATGAAACCTTGATTTATTTACTTTTTAACAAAGTAGCCCATTTCTGTCTAGAAGTTGGGCCAAGAAAGCCTCGGCAGTTGTAAATTGATACTGCCTAGGCTGGTCTTTAGTCTCAGAATCCTAGTAGCCACAGTTAATCTTGCACCTGCACAACTGTCCCATCACCTGGGAATTCAGTCCCTCTGTCTTGTCTTGTTCCTGGAACATAGCAGCAATTCAATATATTTTATTTATTTAGTTATAAATAAATAAAAAAGATTATGGTCAAATATACCTCTTTTTTAATAAAATCCATTCATAGCTAAATATTAAATGCTGAAAGATGATAGTTGTGAGAGTGATTACAGCAGCATTCATTTGTTGAGAGTTTACTGTGTGCCAGGCATGGTGTTACTTGTATATATATTTAATTCCCACAACTACCCTAGTAGGTGGGTATTATGATTTTCATTTCATAGATAAGTAATAGTATTTTAGTTTGAAGAATAGCCAGGAAGATAACATTGTTGCAGGTGAGCTTGTGCATCAAAGATTACACAATAATTTAGTAACTATAATACTACTTCCCTTGCTCCTGACCTGATAGATAGAGGAGCAGATCACCATAGTCACTATCTGCACAAGCTTTTCTCTCAGGATAGAGATACATTTTGCCATTCACTTTTGCCCTTACCACTTTGGGTGATATGGTTGTTTTAGATATTTTTCTATTTTAAACTGTAAACCCTAAAATAGGTGTTTTTTCAAAATTAATTTAGTTACCCTGACACATTCCTGTTCTTAGTATTTTTCCTTGTTAAAGTTCAACCATTTCAAGTTGATTTACTGCTGAACCTGGATGAATCAACTGTTGGAATAATAATTTTGTGTGATGGTCCTCAAACAATGCCCTTGAAGAGCCAAAATTTATTTTGATATCCTGAAATGATATTTAGAGGTAGGGAGGCACAACCATTCTAGAATATTTTAAAGGGAATGTCTTTTTCTCTCTTATTTTCCCTCTTTCTACATTATATATTTGGGAGCTCCACTTCCATTAGCAATAAAAAAATCAACCACACTGAAAAAAGTTGTGGTCAAAATAACTAGGAAACAGTTCTTCAAGAAATGTCACTGTATGTCAAAACAGACTCCATAAATGGCACTGTATTTTACTCCTAAAGCATTTGAATCCATCCATGCAACCTCCAGCAGTATATAAATAGAAAATCTTTTCCCCCATATTAAATCAGAACTTATTGTTACAAGTTAACAAAAATTTAGCTCAAGCTTATTTTCTTCCATTAATTTGAACCAATTCTTTAATGCTTTATAAAAATTACAGTGAATTATGTACCTGTGAAGAAAATTTATGAACAGGTGTTCTGGGTAAGTTCAGGGACATTAGGTTTCTAGAAAATGTGTTTCAAATAGTTGGCTTAGGCATAGGCACACCTTTTAATTACACTGAACTTATGAGAGGTCAACATTTCAATGTTTATCTGAATTGTGTGTTACCTTGAGCACTGTCATCACACTAAAGGCAATCCTTGACCTTGAAAGAAGAGAATTAATCATGAAAAGCAATTCAGCAATTCACCATGTCACTAAATAACTTAAGAGAGAGAGAAAAAAGACAAAGAGGGAGATAGAATGAGAAAGAAAATAGAGAGAGATAGGAAAAATATGGTTTAAAAATGTGAAGTTCTGCATAAATAATCTCTGAGTTTCATGTTTCTTTAGGGTGAGATGGATATGCACTGAGCAATCCATATTTTCTTTTCAGCTTTCCTTGAGCTATATTGACTAAATATGGTCTGTGACCATAATTTTGTCATGTGGAGTAAACTGGCTTATATGAAAATGAAACATGATAGCATCGTGCCTCATGTATATCAGAAAGCAAATGAGTATTGAATTGACTTAACCCTAATTTCATTGGGATGGTGCTCCAGAGAAGTGTATGGTGGTTACATTACAACTTGAAAACACAACTGCACATAAGAAGTTATAATATTATTTTCCCTTGTTTTAATATTTTCTAATTAAAATTCTTTCTTAGTTTAACTTTGATGAGGAAATCATTCTTTTTTTTTTTAAATATTTTATTTATTATTTCCAGAGAGAGAGGAAGGGAGAGAGGCAGAGAAGGAGAGAAACATCAATGTATGGTTGCCTTTCACCTGGCTCCAACCATGGACCTGGCTGGAGACCTGGCTTGCAGCCTGGTTATGTGCCCTGGTTGGGGAATTGAACCAGCAACCTTTGGGTTCACAGGCCAGCACCTTATGAAATCATTCTTAATGTGGAAAAAGAACTGTCTCGTATTATCTTTTTTAAGGCACACAGTGATTTTTTTCATTATCTTCCTATTACTGAGAAGCATTCCTTATTAAAACTATAGATTATACAAATGGGTCCTCAAATGACATATATAGTACTGTCTTTGGACAGTGCATCTCCCTGCATGTACAGAAGGGGCAGGCAGAGGGGGACATAGATCATCTGCGTATCATGGGTAAAGTTCTCTTTCTCTCATACTGTCCCCACACACTGTCCACTAAAAAGTGCTAGTGAGAGCTTGCTTAGTCCAGACCTCACCTCCCTGACAAGGCATGTGTAAAGAGACTTGTAAGAGCTCCTGCCAAGTAACTTACAGAATGTAAAGTGGTATATAAATATGTAATAGGAGCCATTACCCATTGATGCTCCTGTCTTTGGAAAGGATCATTTCATTTACTGTGGAGAGAATGAAGGGCAATTTGAAATGGCCTGAGGTATATGGCATTTCATATATTGCCAATCAGATTAACCTTGAACCTTTCTCTGCCCCTTAGAATTCTTATTCTTATTCTTCATTCTCCATCACTGAAAATTAAGATGATGTGTATAAAACCACTTTTTGCTGTACAATATTGCACTTTTTCCTCCTTTCCCTCCCAGGGAGCAGAGGGATGAACAGTTCTGTGCATCAATCAAACTACTGAGATTTAGAGTGAGCAGAAATGAAACTGTCACCAAGTCCTGAAGACATTAAGGTATCTTGGCTTCAGTATAACAATGGCATCTACTGTCTACTTCTCTCTAGTATATGATCCAAAAATATAGCCTGATCTGAGCTTGGAAGCCTGATCCTGATCAGAGTGGCTGATCATAAATATGAAATTCTACAGGAGCATGGACCTGGGGATGTTTTGTCTCCTGATTCTCACACAGAGTTTGACCTCTTTGGAGCTCCTGGTTGATGTAATCTGAGCAGAAAGCAGCTAATTTGCAAATGTAAGCAGTAGTAGACTATTTATCCCTGCGTTTTGCAAATGAACATTTAATAATCATGTATATTTTCAGTATAATTGTAGGCACACTCAAGCACTTACACAAATGCTATGAACTCATATTTTTCTTTCTCAATCTATTCTCTCTAGATATATCAAGCATACCCTTTTTAGATGAGATCGGGTGCATTCAGGGTGGTATGGCCGTAGACAGGCATACCATTTTTAAACAGGATAATGCCTTGGCTGGTGTGGCTCAGTGGACTGGCACTGGCTTGCAAACACAAATGTCACTGGTTTGATTCCCAGTCAGGGCACATAACCAGGTTGCAAGCCAGGTCTCCAGCCACGTCTGGATAGGAAAAATAGCAATAAAAAAATCAACCACACTGAAAAAAGTTGTGGTCAAAATAAGTAGGGAACAGTTCTTCAAGAAATGTCACTGTATGTCAAAACAGACTCCATAAATGGCACTGTAGTTTACTCCTAAAGCATTTGAATCCACCCATGCATCATCCAGCAGTATATAAATAGAAAATCTTTTCCCCCAATATTAAATCAGCTTGAGGCAGGTGACAGGCAACTATACATTGATGCTTCTCTCCCTTTCTTCCTTCCTCCCTGCTTTTCTCTCTGAAAATAATAAAGTCTTAAAAAATTAAACAGGATAAGTCATCTCTAAAACCTGTCATTCTGTTAATTTAGATTACTCTTTTATTTCAATTATACTCTCTTATTTTCAGCACTTATACCTTTATTTATGCTGTTCCTACTAGACATCCCTCTGTCTCAACATCTCTGCCATAACTTAACCTCATTATGTAACCTCAAAACTTATTTCCATATAATCTACTATCCACTAATTCTTTTTTTTACATACCCACCCCCCCTGCCAGAAGTGGTTTATTTCTTCTTTTAACTTAAATAGCACATAGTTTCTACCATGGCACTTATTTGATCATATTCTGTACTATAGCTCTTTGGGTTCTATTTTCCTTATTCTTCTAAATTTTAAGGTCTATAAGACAAGAGCCATGTGTTTTCAATGTTGTGGTGAAAACATTTAAAAAGACTTATAAGGAGTATGTAGTAAAATGAAAGATATTGAAAATAGAGGGGGATATGAAGCTAAGGAATTTTCTTTGTAACTTGACAGTACTCAGAACTATGTTCTTCAAGCAAAGAGATGGGAACCTTGTGAGCCCCTAGAAGTGCAATGGAGCTACTGGTCAACAGCCAGAATTTTCTTAAGCATGTCAGGACTTGGACAATACATTTTGTTACAAATATTGAATATAATGTGCAGCTATTTCTGAGCAAATCGATGCAATAAACTTTAAATAGCATACCTTTACCTCTAGGATATTCCTCCCATGAGATAAAATGAAGTGTGATCAGTAAGACAAACTGAGCAAGTGAGTCTTGATCTTGGTCTTGAATAAAGTGATTCACTGATTGGCAAACAAGAGCCAAAGATGGGAATAGTTTGGGCAAATAGGTAAAGGCAGTACCAAAAAGTGTGTGGGTGTATGTGTCTTTGCTGCATTAAAGGGTCAGGTTGAAGGCTGCTGAGAAACGATATACTTACTGGTTACTCTTACCAAAAGTGAGGAATATCAGAATGAGAGAGATAGATAAGATGGTTTTAAGATTTTATGTGTATTTATGTCTTTATGTCATTGTTTTTCCTCTAAATACTCATCCACTAAAAATTAAGATTGAGAAATCATTTGTTTCCCAAATTGGTGCACTTTTGAGGGCAAAGGTGACATTTTTTATGCAGGACCTCCTTAGGCATGCTCCCAGGCACACTAGCACATGCAGTTACTGACTGTCCATATGTGTAGCAATCAACAGATCAATGTGATACTGAATTTTCTTTTTTAGTAAAAATATTAATGGCTTAACTTTAATTGTTTTTAAAAAAATATGATTTAAAAAACATAGTTCCTGAGAGTCACCTCTGGTCAGTATCTGTTACTCATACCTCAGGTGCAGATAGTCACTTTCCTATAGTGTTTTCCATATACCCATAGGAATACTGAGTTACCTCACTGAGTCCTTATGTACCTCCTCTGTGACTTTTTTCCTCTTTGCGTCTCTCAGAAAAGAAGTTCTGTGATTATTTTTCTGTTGTCCTTGTTCTTCATATTTCTACTTCAAAGAAGTTTATTATGACAAACATTGCTCTGATCTATGGCTGTGCTTTTGATGAATTTCACTGGCCAGTTAAAATTTCATAGGGCTTGAGATGAGATTGATTAAATTAAACAAGAGATTATGTGTGAGAGTGTTTTTTACTATCTATAAGGAAAATTAATAACAACAGCACATTAGAGTTTGATTTGGATAGAATATGTTGCTCTAGGAGTGGCAATTTGAATGACAGGTATGTCTAATGGAAAAGAAATAAAGTTTCCCCTCCAAATTTTGTCCATTCTGACAAAGAGAAATACAGAGTTATTTATCTGGAAAATCTAGGCTGAAAACTTTCTCTCTCTCTCTCTTTCTTTCTCTCTCTCTCTCTTTCTTTCTCTCTCTCTCTTTCTTTCTTTCTTTCTTTCTTTCTTTCTTTCTTTCTTTCTTTCTGTCTGTCTGTCTTTCTTTCTGTCTTTCTTTCTAAAAGAATGGGTTTCTTGAGGTGGGATTGATTTTGAGGGGAATGGGTGGGTGGGGAGGGGGACAGAGGGGAGCAAAAAGGGGATGGATGTAATACAACAACAATAAAAAATAAAAAAATAAAAAAGAATGGGTTTGTTGAGTTAAATGTTGCCATAAAGGACCAGCTCCTGGGGCATGAAATCTAAACCACCACCAGCAGGGCTCTAGATGCTAGAGCAGGCAACATCCTGGAGTTGATGGGTACTTTTTTTTTCTTCTTTTTTTAAAATTTTAGTGTTGTTTTATTACATCCATCCCCTGTCTGCTCTCCTCTGTCCCCCTCCCCACCCACCCATTCCCCCCAAAGTCAATCCCACCTGTTGTCCATGTCCATGGTTCCTTTATACTAGGATCTTGTCTAAACTGCTCCCCTTCCTTTAGGTTGAAAACTTTTAATACCAATGACTAAAATTACACTGTCTTGAATCACCTGTATTGATAGCTAACATTGATTAAATCTCCTGAATCATTGCCTAAAGCTTTATTTCATTTATCTAGTGTAGAAAATAATGCAGAGGTGCTCTGTAATTTAATACTTTGCTGCGTGAATAATGCTACTCTAAGGGTTTGCAGTCTCTTAAAATTTTACCTCCATTTTGGGAGTAAAGAGTGAGAACAGTAGTTGTCAAAAATCTAAGGATGCACTTCATTAGAGTTTTGAGTTGAAAAATGTCTATCTTAACAGTTCAGAACAAGCTAGAAACAACTGGAACTCAGGAACTCAGTGATGTTTGTTGTTAATGTTGCTTAGGAAAGAGGAGTCAGCTGAATTATGTCTTACATGCAAAGAGTGCATAATAGTCCACATATAAATAGTGTATTAGTTGTTTTACAGTATATAGTAACCTTTACATCGATACTGATTTACTATAAAAACAATTATCCCTGTACAAAATGTCTCAATAGGTTTATTGTTGTTGCTTTAGATCAAGGATCAAATCTGGTTGCATAAGAGACAGGTATGATTTGCCTACTTAGGATATTACTGTCCGACTCAGAGCTTCCCTGACTGACGAACGTTGGCTGATAATAGACACTTTAGAAATGTGTCAGAAGAAGCAGAGAGATAGGCTCTGACAGCATGTCCTTTTACCAATGGCAAAGATAAGGGCTGGAAGGAAAAATCCTTCCTTTTATGTAATTATATCTGGGAAGCTCCAGGAAAGCATACTCTTTTTTGTCCTTTCATTTTTAAAGGCCAAATGCTCAGTTCATAATCAGTTTTCACATTTTCCATTACTCAGAGGAAATAGGAAGCCTGGATTTTAGATACAAACAATCAAAACTGGTTATTCACTTTTAATATGTTGCTGTTGATTCTTAGTTAATGTTGTACAAAACAAATTGGAGGCCATAGGAAGGAGGTTGGAAATGGTGTAGGGGATGAAATCAGCTCACAAACAATGTAAAAGGAGAAAAGTTTCTGTCTTCAGTTGGAGAAAAGTTGGTGAAAGCTTTGTCATTTGGGCAGGATTATAGACATCTCTAGATTCCCATGACTCTAATTTCATTCTGCATCAGTTTTGGGCAAGAACTAACGTAAAAATTGTGATATTTTGATTCCATTTGCCTAATGTGCTTGGTAAATTTAATCATGCTAATTAATTTTCTCTGAGCAATTTTATCCTATGTAAAAGTTATAAAGGAATTAAGTAATTCTTATATTGCATCTTGCTTCTTCAGTTGTATGTAACTCCCGACTAAGAATCACAGTAAATACAAATAGATTTTCTTTTTAAAAATTTTTTCTTTGCCCTCATCTGCCCATCTCATCTCCTCCTAAAGCAAGGAAAGAAATTTTAGTTTACAATCTGGCTGCTCATTCTCTCAATGAATATTTGACTACATCATTTTTTTTGATGTACCCGGTTCCTGTGATAAGAGGAAAAAATTGGAACAAGATCCTAAAGAAACTTAACACCTAATGAGGAAGAAAAATGTGCAAATATTACTTGTCACTATAGTAGAGATATGAGATTCTATAAAAGGAGTACAGATCCAGTGTTATTTGATTTTAGGTACTATTTCTATCCAGGAAGGCCAGGGGAGATGTGTGGTGGAGGAGGCATTTAATCTGGGATACATTCAAGAAATTTATTTAAAATTTAAACACTTGGAAATGGTTCAGTTACCTCATAGTTATCTATTATCAGTTACTATTAGCTATTATTATTATTTGCTAGTTATCTAGTGCTGTATAACAAATCACTCCAAAGATTTAGTGACTTAAACAGCAAACATTTTCTATAGTTTCTGTAGGTCTGAAATTGGGAGCATCTTAAAAAGGCTTTCTGCTCAGAGTCTTCATGAGATTTGCAGTGAAACTATCAGCCTGGGCTGCAATCAATCTAAAAGCTGGACACGGGCTAGAGGTTCTGCTTCTAAGATGGCTCCTTCTCATAGCTGTTGTCAGGAGGCCCCAGTTTCTCATGGGCCTATCCATGAGGATCCTCATGCCATGGCTCCTGGCTTTCTTTTATCAGAGCCAGCAATCTGAGAGAGGGACATTGATGGGGAGGGGAGGAAGGGAAGGGAGAGAGTAGACCTTTTTATGACCTTGTTTGAGGGGTCATTATCATTACTTCTGCTTCATTCTCTTGGTTGGAAGTGAGTCACTAAGTGTATCCCACATTTAAAAGGAAAGAAATTATGTTCCAACCCTCAAAAAAGGAATATGTAAAATTTGTGAATATATCTTTAAAACCTTCACAATGGGGTTGGGGATGATAAAGGGGAGAATATCTAACTTGAGGAGAAGGTAGGCTATGGTAAAGACAAATACTTAGAGATATGTGCAGGGTACTTGAGATAATCCAGTTTGAAGAGCTTAAAATTAAGATTATAGTGGGAAATAAGACAGGAAATATGGAGCAAGGGATTTAGATACCATAGGGAAGGGCTGAGAATCATGCAATGCCATTGAACAGGGTAAAGGTGTAATTATAGCCATATTTTAGGTTGATTAGTCTAGTGGAAGTTGGGAATGAATGAGGAGACCATTCTGGTCAGGCAGGGGAATGGGCCTGAAAGGGGTTAGTTGGAGCAGGGTTCCAAAACAAATGCTACTATTCTTTTCTTTTAGACTCTACATTGTGCAGATAACTCTAAAGATTACTCCATTTTTATGCTTGTGATCCAACTGTTAATGGAATCTGCCTGTGTTTTAGATGCTGTTCCTTAAGGAGCTTTTACTGGTTTAGTGAATTGAGCTGTAAGCACTTGATGCACAGTAGCAATTCTTTCTGTGCTGATTGAGTGCAGTTTGCCCTGAAGATAGCAATTGAACTTAATGGCCACAGGGCACATTCCTAATTAAGTCTGTCTTTTAACTGTATGGAGAGCTTGTTGTTATTGCTAAACTAAAATCATCCCAAGTTGGAATTTTTCCTGGCAAAATTGCTTTGTCTTCCTCCCTTAGTTATCAACATCTCCATTAACAAGTTTTACATTATTCTTCCATATATACTTAAAGTGTTCACTTACCCAACTTGTATATTCATTTACATCCATTAACCATATAGAAACTGCCTCCTACTACATAAGGCAATGAAGGGCACTAAAGAAGCCAGGCAAATGGGAGTGAAAGGTTTGTGCCCAATACATTGTGGGTGCTTAATAAATTTAATTAAATAATACCTCTTAGATGAGACTGGTTTCCTTTATTTTATCTTCTCAATTCATGCATCATTAACACAGTACTTTATTTTCTCCCTTTATATATCCCAATCCCAACTGCAATTTATAGTAAGGATTGTAATTCATCTAACACCTGCTCACTCCCTCCTTTATCTTGGCTACCTTTAAGATTCTGTGTAATAACTAGATGAAAACTTGAAGTTACTTTTAATTTCTTCAATGTCCATATTTATGTGGATTACTCTAAATGTTGGTAATGTTATATTTTTAAAATAGCTACTATTTTGAATATTTCATTGTTTCTCTGCATTGCTCATTGTTAATGTTACCCAAGAGGTAAAGCAATGTAATTCATTGCTCATTAAATGGAGCTTCCAATATTACCTTACATGGTTCTTAGGGTGTGCATGACACAAAGGTTCAATGAAACAAAACATTTTTTTACTGCTTTTTTGGTAACTGCTTATTACCAGTTGAGTATTCTGAAGCCCATAGAAGATCTTCCAACTCCTGGAATATCAATACATATAAACTGGAGGTATGATCTCAACATACCTTTCTGCCTATGTCATTATATAAGGAAGTTGTACAATTTGTAAAAAAGTATAAATAACATATTCTGTGGGGAATCAAAGAACCTTCTAGCATAACCCTTTAATTTTACATATAAAAAGAGTTGAATTGCAGAGATGTGGGTTGGTTTTCAAAGGTGCCAGGTTCTAGCAGGCAATCCATAACTTAAACCAAGTTTTCTGTACTCTGTGTTCTATCTGATAAAACAAACAAATAAAAGGCTTTTACCTCTCTTTCAAAAAACAAACAAACCAAAAACCAAAAACCAAATCCATCCAATCCCCTTTTCCCTAAATCCAACACTAAGTGAACCCAAGGTGAAAATTCTCCCCTTGCTAGTTTTTTTTTTTTTTTTTGAAGATTATCTTTTATCTTGGAAGTTTTTAATGTTCATAGAAACAGAGTAAGAGACAAGCATACATGTGTCCTTTTCTACCTTCATGCCCTGTTTCTTCCCTTTCATACTTAATGAATAGCAATTACCATTAACTAAGTAATCTTACTTATAAGGAATATTCTACACTAATATAGAGAAGATTAATAAACATAAGCACTTAAGTTATTATCAGAAACGTGAAAATTTCAGGTATAAATACATACAATATATTTTCAAAATATAAGTTTGTAATGTGCTGATGTCATATTAATGCTGGTTTTTTAAAAATTTAATTGAAAGTTAGTGAAAAAACTTTTATAGAGAATTTGGACTTTTAGAATATTCTCTAAGAAGAAGGAGGAGGACGAGGGGAGGAGGAGGGAGAAGAGGAGGAGAAGAAAGAAAAGAAGAGGAAGAAGAAGTGAGAGGAGGGAGAAAGAGAAGACAAGGAGGAGGAGGAAGTGAAGGAGGAAAAGGAGAAGGAGGAAGAGAAAGGAGAAAAAGAATATGCTTGAATAATGCAAAGGTGGCAAGCATTTTTTTCTATATACTGAGGCATAAGTACTGTAGATGGGAGTTTCATTAGTGTTACTATGGTCAATTATAAATAGTAAAATTTATGAGCTTTAATTTTATCTTAAAATAAGATGTTATTCAATCATGAATTATATAAAAATTACAGTGATTGTAAATTGGAATAAGCATGCTTGAGAAGGTGGGCAGCAAGTTGAATGTTGCATACAGAGGATTGGGAATGGCTAGGCTGGTTGTTAGTTGAGAATGGAAAGTTTTGAAATGGAAACTAGTAATTTAGAAAGCTTATGACTATAGACCCAGTTGGAAAACCCCTGCTTCTTTCCAGACAAAAAGAGGAATATAATCAATGACACATTTTCTTCCAAAGTAGTAATTTATAATGTACCCTCAACTTCTACGGGATTCTTTTCTCCTCTGGGACAGAAGTCAGCAAAAGCCATGGCCTACAGAGTGGCCTTCTATTTTTGTAAATAAAGTTGTAAGGTTTTATTGGAAAAAAAAAAAAAAGAAAACTATTGTTTGAGAAAGACCAATCAGGGGCTGTAGGTATTGTGATTCTTGACGGCTAGAGGGATATGAGTTATATAGTATGTGTGGCAGGGGAAAAAGACATCCTCAGTGTTGTGTGGGAACACAACATGGACTTGAAACAGGAAAAAGAGCCTATAAGGTCTGTCCTGAAAGTATCGAGCCAATGTCAATATAATTAAAAGTTTGTATGGTTGATACTTTTGGAATAGATCTCTTATTGGTGAAGTTATTGTTTTAATAATTTGACAAGGGATGAAAGGGCCTGATAGTTACTAATTAACCTCTCTATCGCATAAAACAGAACCTGGCACATAGTAGGCATGCAAAAATATTAAAATAATAAATAGATATACTATGTATTTGTTCTAGCATTACGGAGAACCGGAGAGATCTGATAATATTATGGAAGAGGGAGACAAAAATTTTCAAATAGGAAACAATATACAAAATTAAAAGACAGTTAATTTGATGGTTGCCAAGAAAATGAATTTAACTGTGTTTCCTTTTCCTAAAAGCCGAATGTATTTGAGGGCAATGTTGTTGGAGGTGGAAGGGAAAAAGCCAGGGGATCTGAGAACCATGCCCTAGCAATAATGTTTCCTTCTAGCATCAGTTCTGGAACCCTTTTAGATACTTTGACATTTTTATGCTTTAGGAGAGTCTTAGAACCAGAAACCTTGAAATCTTTTAAAGATTCCATTCCAGTGATTTGGTAACCTCTAGCACAGTGTTCATGTTCCAAGAAATGCTTAATATTTAACATGCTGCTGATTTCCTTAATCAACTTTCAATATCAGAATCCTGTGCTTTATCAGATAAGCCTTTTTAGCTCATGGCAGGTGATATTGTTTAACCCAATCACAAAGCATCCATCTCTGGTGATGTCTTCAGTGCTGATTCAGGACCTTTCACCAAATTCAAATGTCCCATCCTTTGCCCAGGAAGGAAGTTGGGAAGAGGTTATAAAGTGAATATTGGTTTGTTATCTCATCTTGAAAATTTGACATTCAGTATTGGTTAGAGTAGATGTGAATTGTGTCCTATGGTTGATTATGTAATGTTGCAGGATGGTTGTTTGCAGATATTTTTAGGTTTCTTTTAAAAACTCATGAAATATTTCATTTAAAAATTATTTAAAGTAATGTAAAAAAACAGATATCATTATTGTATATTTGAGCCTTCACTGTTATTGAACATGTCTCTGGGGGTAGGGATCAAGGACTAGGTCAGTGAGGGAGTGAATTTCAACTTTTGTTATGTATATTACTGAATAAAAAATAAAAATAGTGTTTTAACATTTTGCCATCTCCATTATTATGCAACTACATACAGAAAAATTGAAATACTTACATCAATTGTCCAGAGTGTTCTGCTTTATCCCTAGATATAGAGAGACAGGACTTTAAAAAGGAACCTCTTAGCTTCCTTAGGACAAAAAAGGTTCCCACTTTTCCTTTATTTTACGTACAGTATAGATTATTTTGATCCAGAACATATATTCTTGCTAGAGCTGACTTGATTACCAGGATGCCACATGTTACTTAGTCACTGAGGCCTGTGCTGGGTTAGTTCCCCTTAGAGGAAGTCTGAAATACTCCTTCACCATCACTCTTTCTACTTCAAGTTTTAAACTGATGAGTCATTTACATGAGGAAAGAGCCAACCCATATTAGCAGCAAAGTATCTCTATCATGTAAGTATAAATGATAGAACTATCTGTGACATGTCCACATGATCCATAGTACTTCTACCAATATTATCTCTTCCTGTGTAGAACGAATGACTATATTGAAGATAAGATGATCACTGGAAAATCTATGTTTGTTAAGTTATACTAATTGACAAGTTTTTATTTTTAAAGGAAACAAAATGCAAAAGATACATATTAATGATAATAAGAACAATTAAAATTTTCATTGTCATTATGCACAAATGATAGGGGAGTTGGCGGAGCTATAATTAGTATATCTATTCTTCAAGTCTTCAAGGACTAGTCTTGCACTGAGTTAGGTTATTCTGACCCTCACCCTTCCAATGAACAATTACATGATGAAGGCCTCTAGAGGAGGCTCTTGTCAGATCTGGGCCTTAGTTCTTCCCTTAGCACCAGCCAGAGGAGATTCTAGTTTATACTCTAAAGCTCTATGAATATAACAGTAACATCCAAGTGAAGATTGGAGAGTGAAATGAGGGACTGTGGCAGCTAGAATGAAGAAAACACTTTTGTCATCTGTTTTTTAATTCCCATTTTGGTGTTCATTTTACTTTTTACTTCTCTCCCAACTTTAATGAGGTATAATTGACAAAAAAATGTATATATTTAAGATATACACATGATGTTTTGATGTATGTATATATTGTGAAATGATTACTGTAATCAAACTAGTTACATCTATTACTTCACATAATTACATTTTTTTGTTGTGGTTAAAGCACTTAAAATCTAGTCCCTTATATTGCACACACTGGAAGTATGTGTACAATTTGAGGGGCACCCCTCAAAGTGGAATTTATTTATAAAAATTGTGTATTTATTCTTACATGTTTGAACTTCAGTCACCTTCAAAGTACTATCCATTTGATGTAATACACTTATCATGATGTTTTTTTGACACTGCTCAGTTTTTGATCTTGTCAATTCTGATGTTTTTTGCTTTTGTTTTAGTGCTTTTTCCATTTTTTGTTTCACTTCTTTTGCATCAGCAAAATATTTCCCTTTGAGGACTTTTTAATCCAGAGAACAAAAAAATGTTGCTTGGGGAGAAAGGTATGAATAGGGAGGGTGGGGCACAGGGATCATGACATTTTTGGTCACAAACTGCTGGACAATGGTGAGGGGACTGATTAAGGGCTGAGTGGATGGAGGTGAAGGGGGAATAATGGGACAACTTATTATTAATAGCGTAAACAATAAAATATTACAAATATACCTGCTGAACACTCAGCATGGTGAGCAGATGCCTTGGTAAATCACTTATCATGGAATGAACAAATGTGTTGTTTTCAAAAAAAATTCACCAAAGCCAAACGGAGCCTCTCACAGAAATGCCAGCAGGCACACTGACACAGATGGGATCCTAGAACACTCACCTAGCAGAGGATGCTTGTACTACAAAGGGCCCACCATTCAGATGGCAATTATTTTTTGGGAGGTTCCTTCCTCACATAGTATTATTAACTATAGTCAATTTTTCTGTATCTGGATTATTTCATTTAGCATAAAGTACAGTAGGTTCATCCATGCTGTTGCAAATGGCAGGATTTCCTTATTTTTTATTTTTATTTACTTTTTGGTTTCTTCCCAAATTGGATTTCCTTATTTTTAAGGTTGAATAATATTCCACCAAATATATATAACAGTCTTTATTCATTCATTTGTTGATAGACATTTATGCTGTTTCCATATCTTATAATATGGTGAATAATGTGCAGTAAATGTATGAATACAGATCTCTTTGAGATAGTGATCTCATTTGCTTTGAATAAGAAGTGGGATAGGGTAGTTCTAATTTTAGTTTTTAATAATGACATCAATTTATGTTCCTACCAAAAGTGCATAAAGGTTCCCTTTTCTTTATATTTTTGCCAGTACCTGTTATCTTTCATCCTTTTTTATATTCTAATATGTGTGAGATGATATCTGAATGTGATTTTAATTTGTGTTTCCCATATGATTAGTGATGTTGGACACCTTTTCATATACTTGTTGGCCATTTACACACTTACTTTTGGAAAATGTCTATTCAGGTTCTTGCCCCTTTAAAAACTTGAGTTATTTAATTTTTTCCCTATTTTGAGTTGAATTCCTTACACATTTTGTTCTTTATTTTTTATTTTCTTTTAAATTTTATTGTTGTTGTATTACATTCATCCACTTTTTGCTCCCCTCTGTCCCCCTCCCCACCCACCCATTCACCCCAAAGTCAATCCCACCTGTTGTCCATGTCCATGGTTCCTTTATACTAGATTCTTGTCTAAGCTGCAACTCTTTCTTGCCTCTGCCTCCCCCCTCCCCCCAACCCCATTCCCCCTGACCACTGAAGGCCTATTTCTTGTATTCATATACTTGGTTCTGTTTTGCTTGTTGTTAGTTTTGCTCATTATTGTCCCATAACAGGTGAGGTCATATGATATTTATCCTTCACTGACTGGCTTATTTCACTAAGCATAATACTCTCCAGTTCCATCCATGTTGTAGCAAAGCGTACAAGTTCCTTCTTTCTTTCTGCTATATAGAATTCCATTGTGCAAATGTACCCAAGTTTTTTGATCCAATCATCCACTGATGGGCACTTAGGCTGTTTCCAGCACTTGGCTATTGTAAATAGTGCCACTATGAACATAGGGGTACATAGGTTCTTATGATTTGGTGTTTCAGGATTCTTTTGGTATAGTCCAAGTAGTGGAATCACTGGATCAAAAGGCAGTATAATTTTTAGTTTTTTAAGGAAACCCCATACTGTTTTCCACAGTGGCTGAATGAGCCTACATTCCCACCAACAGTGTACGAGGGCTCCCTTTGCCCTGCACCCTGACCAACACTTGTTGTTTGTTGAATTGCTGATGATTGCCATTCTGACAGGTGTGAGGTGGTATGTTTTTGTGGTTTTATTTTGCATCTTTCTGATGACTAGTGATGTTGAGCATTCTTTCATATGCCTCTGGGCCCTTTGTATATCTTCCTCAGTGAGTTGTCTGTTCAGGACTTTGGCCCATTTTTTAATTGGGCTGTCTGTCTCCCTGGGGTTGAGTCACATTAGTTCTTTATATATTTTGGAGATCAGACCCTTGTCTGAGCTATCATTGGCAATTATGTTTTCCCATACAGTTGGTTCCCTGTGAATTTTCCTGATTTTTTCTTTAGCTGAACAGAAACTTTTCAATTTGATATAGTCCCATTTGCTGATTCGTCCTTATATTTCCTTTGCCCTTGGTGAAGTATCAGTAAACATATTTTTGCGTAGGATATCCAAAAGTTTACTGCCTATATTTTTCTCCAGGACCTTTATGGTGGCACTGCTTATGTTTAAATCCTTTATCCATCTTGAGTTTATTTTGGTGTATGGTGTAAGTTGGTGGTCTAGTTTGATCTTTTTGCATGTTGCTGTCCAGTTCTCCCAACACCATTTGTTGAAGAGACTGTTTTGACTCCATTGGATGTTCCTTCCCCC
>PVIW01009925.1:0-48093 GCA_004026585.1 Noctilio leporinus
CCTTTTTGCTCCCCTCTGTCCCCCCACCCACCCACCCATTCCCCCCAAAGTCAATCCCACCTGTTGTCCATGGGTATGGAAGAGTTTTGACATGGTCACTGCTTATTTCCCATTTCTGAGGCTAGACTGAGGCTAGATTGCAGTGAATATAAGAAAAATGGAGAGAAGAAGAGTTAATGGCATAATTATTTTCAGGTTGCATATTTTATCTTGATGCTTAAATGTCAAAGACTAATCTTCTATTTTTTTGCTTGAGAGAAGCCATATAATTTTCTTATTAAATACTTCTTTTAAACACTTGGCTTTCTTTCCTTATGGTTCTTGGAAGTGATGTCACTGCTGTAATTTTTTTTTTTTTGTAAATGTCACTGTATGTAGAGTGTGTAAGATATTATAAAGTAAACTGGCTGAATCGCCTTTTTTTTTTTTTTTTTTTTTTTAAGATTTTATATATTACTTTCAGGGAGAAGGGCAGGGAGGGAAGAAGAAAGTGAGAGAAACAAGCTGGGGACCTGGCTGGAGACCTGGCTTGCAATCTGGTTAGGTGCCCTAGCTGGGAATTGAACCAACAACCCTTGGGTTTGCAGGCTGGCACCAGTCCACTGAGCCAACCAGCCAGGGCTGAATCACATTTAATGTGTAAATTTTAGTTAATAAAATAGTTAACATGACAGTAATCGCATCAAAAATAAGTGTTGAGTGATCATTTAAAGGATGTAAATTTTTGACTTAAGTAGAATTACTTGCAAATAGATGATTAAAATAGTCATTTGCATATTGTTACAAAGGTTTTTGATTTGTTGGTAAGAAAATTTGATAAAAATAAGTAAGAACTGTGTTTTACTGACATTCTACATTGAATTTATTGGCTGGTAATATGGGCAGCCTTTTAAGTACTCAGTAAAGATGATTTTTATATCGGGCTTGTAATTTCTTTGAAGAAGAAAAAAATACCATCTGTATGGTCAAAGCTAAAATAAAATCGCAGAATTTGCATGAATTACAGCTGTTGCTTTGAATGTTTTAGTTGATGGGAATGAGAAGCCATGTTAAGACTGTTATGAAAGATTCCACTTCAGAAATTGGCTGTTAGTGGGTGTCATTGTTTTCTCCTTTGGGAAACAATCAGAAAAACTAACTTCAAAGAAATCCTGTGTTTTAGTTTATTTAGCAGTGACTGATGTTACTAGCACTGGCCACCAGCTTGGTCTGTCCTTCTTTTAGTACTAATTAAACAGGTATGACTCACATAGTTGACTTAGATTTTCTGAAGGTTCACTTGCCAAATAGAAAATGGGAGATCTGAATCATGTTTTCTACTAATTCTACTACAGGAACAAGTTACAGTATATTGAATTATGGCTATATATTATAGATACTGCAAGGTTGTTCCAGACCACCACAGTAAAGTGAGTTGAAATTTTTTTTGCTAGGGGAGGGTCTTGCCTTCAATTTGTAAAAAACACAACAGCTATGAAATGCAGTAAAGTGAAGCACAGTAAAATGAGGTATGTTTGTATTCACATGATGGTGCTGTAACCAATATCTGTATTATACAAGGGTTCTAACATTTGCTGTAACTTTCACCCTCTTCTGTTTTGCCCTGGGCACTTTCACAGGCCATGTACTTTATCATAAAAAATTAAAGGGTATTGGGGTGGGATAGGTTTAGGATAGCTAGTAAATTATTAACAGTAAATTATGAGGCAAGGGATTTTTTTTACATTAAGACATTTCATATCAAAGGAGACATTCCATAATTTAGAATTGTCAACATAAGAAACATTCATACAACAACAACAACAACAACAACAACAAAAAGCAACATTCAAACCTGTAGAGAATTTTTGTGAGTTTATTTCAGCCCAAATTGACGACAATTGCCGGGAACCAAAATCTCAACAGATTGAGAAATTCTCTGGAAAATGACAGTGTAGTACCTTACTGTATATATTACAGTAAAAATAGGAGACATAAGGTGGTTATATGAAATCCATTGATGATAAATTGGGGAGGTGAGAGAAAGCAAAATGGAAAACCTCTGGGATTGGATAAAAAGTGAAATAATAGACACTTATTTTACACAGTGGGTACAGGATAGTTAACAACAATTAACATGATAACAATAACAAAGGGGATTTGTGGTTTTCCCAGGGTGTGTTGCCTTTGCTTTGAGGAGCTTGGAAAAAGGAAATTTGACATTCCAAAGATGTGTTAGGTATATGTACAAAGACCACCGACAATCTAATAATTGACCTTTGTTAGGGAACAATACTGGCCTAGGACCTGAGTGCCTGCCATGAACTGCTTTTAGTTAGAAAGTTTTCATTTCAGACCATCCACTATGGTTACTTCTTTCTCTCGAGTTTGTAAGCCTGCCATGCAGGGCCCCCTGAGCTTGTCAGGTATCACATGTGGCCCCCTTTTCTTTCACAGAATCAAAGAAATAAATAGAAAAGTTACTCTTATTTTAATTCTTTATATTACAAAATCTCTTAATCTTCAGTGGATGTATGATAAAAGTTGTGGGCGAGGGTCCATGAACTATGTAGCAAGTAATCCTATATATTTCATTTTATGTGTCTGAAACATTAGTTTGAGAAGGGAACTATAAGTGTTACCAGACTGCCAAAAAGGCCCTTTGCAAAGGAGGAAGAGGGTGAGATCAAAGGTCCTTTTCTTTATGGGACTTTAAAATGTACTTAGGGAGACCTCTGCATCTTAAAACAGCAACACAAAGCTTAAAGAGTAAGAAACTGGTGAAGACACACCTTTTTTTTGAACCAGGCTATGCATGATACATATATATTGTGTGCACATATATTGATATACATATGTGCATTTTGTGAAAGGATTCTTCCCATTGAATTAACACATCTGCCATCTCACATTTATCTTTCTGTGTGTTTGTGTGAGAAATTTAAGTTCTCTTTTAGCAAATTTTAGTTATACAGTACAGTGTTATCAACTATAATCAACTGTAGTCACCATGTTATATGATAGATCTTCAGACCTTATTCATCTTACAACTGAAAGTTTGTACCCTTTTACCAACCTTTCCCTATCTTTCCCACCTCACAGCTGCTAGCAACCACTGTTCTGGTCTGCAGTGGCTAGTTTTTATTATGTGGAGGTCTAGAAATAAATACATTTGTGCAGGGTCTTCAAATTTAATTTGAGATTGAAACTACTGACTTGACTAATTTCTTTCTTTTGATGGGTACTTAACACAAAATAGAGAAAACAAATAATGGTGCCCTAATATGCCTTCAGCATGTCATTGTTTTGGGTTTCTGCCACCTATTTCTATTGCTGCCTTTACTTTCTCTCCTGTGGGATGAATTGGGTAGAGGTGGCTCACCAAGCAATTTAAGTAGATCCTTGACTAAATTCATAGTTGTCATTAGCTGATTGCATGAACATCCAGTGTTTTATATGATAACCAGTGATGCATGTTTTGCTTCACTATTATGGTTTTATTTTGATATACTTAAGAATATTTGTTCTGAATACGTAGTTGATGAGTATCATGACACAGTGGGAACAATTTTGTTCTGGTCTAATAGCTAGATTGGATGACTTGTGGAATGATCACAGTGAAGAAAACTTATGGACTTACTTGAAATGGTTTTGACATATTCATTTTATGTATATTTTAAAAACAGAATTGAAAGAAAATTAAAGTGTTTTCCAGAACTAAACTATAAATGTACCTAACGCTTTTGCCATTGTGAGCAGTAATGCCTTAATTTTTGTATTCCCCAGGATATTCATTGTTGTTTTCTGATGCTAGATGTTGAATCACTACTAGGCAGTTAATGTCACAAAAGTTCCATTTTTCTTCCTTGGGGCCGGCAACAAAGTAGGTGCTAAATGTTTGCCAAGTTGAATTCTGGTAGCCAAGCTATAATGTTGGAAAGCATTCTTATCATGAACTAGACATGCGTTCCTTATTTATTACCAGTGATTATTGAGTAGTCTTTATTTCAGAAGGGAGAACTTTAATTTGTACAAGCCGAATATGTTTAGTTGTTTTCTATAGACGAACTAACAGCGGAACTTGTACTCATTAAAAATTTATGTTTTAATCATAAGGCACAAACCCTACATAATTACTTAAATTCTTATCCTTTGTTGGATAAAGACTATATAAATAGAACCACCCTTTTAATTTTTTATATGCTTACTTTTAGATTAAAAAAATAACAGCATTTTAAAATATAGGTTGTTCACAGACATACAAACAAATCTACAAAATCAAGTTACCCCTCCAAAATAGATAAACTTGACATAAAGGTGCAACAGCATTGTGTTTTGTACATATTGCACTGATAAGGACTTGTGAAACAATGAAAAATATTTTGATAACTGTTAAGTAGATTATGCAATTACAGCTGTCCCAGTTTATTTTTACCCTTTGCCCCATTCTGCCTGGTATCCTTCTTTCCTCCAGCAGTCCCCCCACCTTAGTTTATATCCATGGGTCATGCATTTAAGTTATTTGGCTCCTCCATTTCCTTTACTATTTTTAACATGCCCCTGTCTATTTTGTATCTACCAATTATGCTGCTTGATCCCTGCACCTTTTCCTCCATTCACCCCCTTCCTTCTTCCAGCTGATAACCTTCTAAATGATCCCATACCTGTGATTCCGTTCCTGCTCTGGTTGTTTGCTTAGTTTGTTTTTGTTTTTTAGATTCAGTTGTTGATAGTAGTGAGTTTGTTGTCATTAGTTTTGATCTTCTTTTTCTTAATTAAATCTCTTTAATAACATTCCATATAATAAGGGCTTGGTGATGATTAACTCCTTTACCTTGTCTGGAAAGCACTTTATTCGCCCTTCTATTCTGAATGATAGCTTTGCTGGCTAGAGTATTCTTGGTTGTAGGTCCATGCTTTTCATCACTTCGAATACTTCTTGCCAGCCCCTTCTTGCCTGCAGAGTTTCTTTTGAGAAATCAGCTGACATTCTTATGAGAACTCTTCTGTAGCTAACTCTCTTTTCTCTTGCTGCTTTTTTAAAAAAGATTTTATTTATTATTTTTAGAGAGGGAGGAAAGGAAAGACATCAGTGTATGTTGCCGTTCACCTGCCTTCAGCTACAGACCTGGCTTGCAACCTGATTATGTGCCCTGGCTGGGAATCGACCCAGCGACCTTCGGGTTTGCCAGCTGGTGCCTTATCCACTGTGCCACCAGCCAGGGTTTTCTTGCTGCTTTTAAGATTCTCCTTTTATCTTTAACCTTTGGCATTTTAATTATGCTGTGTCTTGGTGTGGTCTTCTTTGGGTCCAACTTGTTTGAGACTCTCTGTGCTTCTTGGACCTATACATCTATTTCCTTTGACAAATTAGAGAAGTGTTCCTTCACTATTTTTTTCAAATACTTTTTTAATTTCTTACTCTTCCTGTTCTCCTTTTAGCATCCCTGTGATTCGGATATTAGTACTTTTGGAAATATCCCAGAATCTTCTTTTTCTTTCCTCATTTTTTGAATTCTTGTTTCTTCATTTTGTACTGGTTAACTTTATTTCTTTCTTATATTCCAATTCATTTATTTTAACCTCGGTTTTCTTCCCTTCGCTATCAATTCCCTTTGGGTTTTTCTTTATTTCACTTAGTGTAGCCTTCATTTGTTCCCTTATACATTTGCCATACTTAGTGAGTTCTCTGAGAATCCTTGTCACCAGTGCTTTGAATTCTGCATCCAATAGGTTGGCTATTTCACTTAGTTTTTTTCTGGAATTTTGATCTGCTCTTTAATCTGGGACATATTTCTTTGTCTCCTCAATTTGGTAGCCTCCCTGTATGTGTTTCTGTGTATTAAGCAGAGCTGCTTTGACTCCTTCTCTGGACATGCCCGTTACATTGCAAGGTAATGAGCCTTAGGTATTTGTTAGTACAGGGCAACTTGTTTCACCTCTTTGTGGCACTGTACGCGGGGGAGAGGTCAGAAAGGGAACAGTGCCACTTGCTAAGCACTCTCCCCTTTTCCAGTCACTTTATTCACTTCTCGCATGTAATTGGCACCCCTCTAGCTGCTGCCCTGGTGGTGATTCCGAGAGTGGGTAGGACCCTCTAAATTGACTCTTCCGAGAGGTGCACAGTTTCTGATGCCTGCCACCTCAACTGCCACTGGTTTTCTTAGCCAGAACCTATGAGGCTTTATTTTCCTGGCCCTGGAACCCTGGGCTGCACAGTCAGGCTTGGCACTGGGATTGCTCCCTAGGTGTCCCTCCCAGCTTTTATTTTCCACATATGAATGTGGGACTGCCCATTCTGCCAGCCACCACCACTGCCTTGATGCCACCATGTTGTCACTGCCACACTTTGTCTTCTCTGCCTGGGCTCCAGATCTCCACCCCTCCTGCTGGTCTGGATGAATATTTCTTCTTTAAACCCTTGGTTGTTGAACTTTCATACAGTTCAATTTTCTGGCAGTAATGGTTGTTTTTTTATTTTGAGATCAGTTGTGATCCTTCTTATGGTTGTGCAAGGAAACAAAGTATGTCTATCTATGCCTCCATCTTGGCTGGAAGACTGATAAATGCAAAGTACTTCTAAATGGCCAGCCATTCCCTGTCTGTCTGTTGCATTTTCATCGATTACCTTTTTTATAAAGGTGAATGGAAAGGATTCCCTATACACTGATTCCTGTAAATACATGGTTTAGAACCTATTTTGTTCCAGTAAAAGCTAGAGGAATCATTTCAGATGTATAGTCCTTATGGTGTATCCTCATTTAAAAATTCAAAAGCATCATGAAAAATTAGAAATAATGAATAAATGACAAATAAGCAAAAATATTTACCTGGAATTTATTTGCCAATTTTTAGTATAGTTTTATATTCATGTGTTATCAAATGCTTGAATGTAATTTTTAATTTAGTATTCTGAACCACATGGTTCTTGCTTTATTAGGAGTATTATGAGGCTTAAGGAATGAAAAGATCTTTCTTTGGCTTTTTTTCAGATGCTTTACAAATGTAAAATGCTGTGGACAGAGTGGTGTGTGTGTATATATGTATAAAGTAATATATTTACATCTTACGTTTATTATTGGATGTTGACACTTATATTCTCATCAAGTCATTTGTTAACAGTGTTAGCTTTGATGCCGATTTATGGTGTGGTGAAGTAATGAACTCTTTGTAGTGGCCATTTTTAGATCAGATTTTATGCTGCTGGTTTTGCTGGGATATGTATTATATCACTGATTTATTTACTGTTCCCAGTACACAATATAGATTTAAAGGCCCAGCCTCAGTATGACCTTTTCTGTATGCTTCCCCTGGTGGGTTGGCCAAACTGAATGAATCAAACTCATTGATGTTCTCATGGTATTTTATGCCTTAATATGTGTAAGAATAACTTCCATTTTACAAGGATTGTTTTGGTAGTGCCAACTTTGGAACCTGTGGCCATAATCTAGTTTCCAGGTAGAATGTGCTTGATCAATCATTAGGATCATAGGAAGAAAATATTAGAACTTGTATTGCTTATTGGACCCTTCATATTTTTCTTGTATATTTTTCTTGTATATTTGATTTGAGATATATATATATATATATATATGTGCGAATTTTGTAAATACAAAAGTACATATGTTGGGTGCATGTTTAAACTATTTTTACTAAATGGTTTGAGTGATTAAAAACATTTGGAAACCAGAAAGGTAATAGGTGGTAGAAGTCAAATTAGAGTGGTAGCATTAGGCATATGAGAAGGGGAGTAATTTAAGATACTTTGCAAGTAGCTACAATGAATGAGAGATAGGATAAGCATAAAGTGAGCAATAGAAGACATCAAAGAAGATTCTATTATCTTGTTCATGTTATGAGTTAGCCTGGGTGACTTATAAGAGCAGAGAGCAAACCTTGTTCACTTTTCTGTCCCCTGTGCTTCACTGGGTGAGCAGCCAGAAGGATGACAGTTAAAAACTAGGAAGTCAGGATCAGAGAAATAGAATTTTCAATTCACCCTTCCCCTACACTACTTTTCTGGTAACCACCAGTCTGTTGTCTGTATCTATGAGGCTTTTCGTTGTTGTTTTGTTTTGTTCTTTTTTGTTTGTTTACATTCCACATATGAGTGACACTTCGGATTGATGCATTTACATCTTTAATTTGCATACGTTAACTCAGATGTCCTCCTTTATGTTTCCTGCCTTTCTGGCTCTAGGAAATCTGATTTCGTTGGCTGTGCATATCATGGCCACCACCCCAACAAAATAGATGCTGTTGATGGGAAATGAATGTGGGCCAGAAATAAATGTAGGCCTAATGGCAGCACTGGTGCAAACTGCTGTTTCTTTGTAAAACATGTTTTTGTCAGGAAAGGCTGGCATCCCTGGGCATTTAGAAAAATCCAGGAGAGGGTTCAAAGGGACAAGCTGCTGTTAACATTAAAACAGTATGTTTTAACAGTAAAAATAAAATTTTTTTGTGCAAATAAAACCAGTTGCATCTGAGAAGGCTTGTGTGCAGATTGTTCTGTAATTGATATATGTAGGAGTGAGTTTTATAGTATATTGATACAAAGTTTCCTGTTTATAAGGTAATTTAGGGTTGATAAACTATGGTCACTGAGACAAATCAGGCCTATTTCCTGTGTTTGCAAGTAAAGTTTTACTTTTTGAATAGTTTTATTGGAACACTGCTATGCTCATTTGCTTGTTTATGGTTGTTTTCTGGCTACAAGAGCAGAGATGAGTAGTTGTGAAAGAGATCACACCATGTGACCGTAAAGCCTAAAATATTTATTTTCTGGGCCTTTACAGAAAAAGATTAACCTATCCATGAGTTAGTAAATTGCAGGTGGCTTATGAATAGCTTTTTTATTTTTCTTTCCCTAGGTAGATGGTTTTCTAGATGATTACATGGAGGAGCATACCTTTTATGAGATAATATAACAACATTGGTTCTGGTGTAAAACTTTGTGAGTTCAAATCTTGTGTTGGCTATTTGTCAATTAATTTTGTGACTTGGGAAATATTCTCTTACCTTTCTGAACGGCCGGGCTAAGAATAGTATTAGCTCAAAGGCTTGTTCTGAGAATTAAATAAGACATGTATGTGTCTAGTCTATGACAGGTATTCAATAAACAAATATTAGCTGTTTTACATATAGATTAAATTTTTTTTTTTTTTTTAATTTGAAGTAAAGGAAAAGGTAAAAGGAGCTAATTGTTGGGGGTGAAATAGCACCAGTTATTGGTGATTGGACCTTGTTTTTGAGTTCTGCTAAGAGAAGAATTCAGAGCCAGTGAACTCAAATCATAGTTAAAGTTTAGAAAGTCACAGAAGTAGGAAAGGTGAGTCAGCTTAGGCATGGGATTGGACCTTGTTTTTGAGTTCTGCTAAGAGAAGAATTCAGAGCCAGTGAACTCAAATCATAGTTAAAGTTTAGAAAGTCACAGAAGTAGGAAAGGTGAGTCAGCTTAGGCATGGGCTCAGGAAAAAATGTTACAGTGGCAAAAAAGGGCTCTTGGAGCTTAGAAGAAAGAGGCAAGGAACCATGCTCCTGTGGAAAGTAGGTGGATTCCAAAGAGAGAGCTGTGCTGGGTCTAGTTTTGGGCTCTTTATCTGGATATCTCAGGAGGATTTCAGTGGACTATTCAGCTTTCCAGGAGTGTCCTTTCAGGGTTGTGGCCTCTACTGATTGGTCACCAGAGCAGAGGGTCATGAGACAGTGCAGCTGGACCTGATGGCAGCCGTGGCATAGCTTCATTTGGTTTTGCTGCCTAGTCTGGGCCTGGAGCTGAAACACAGCTGAGGCCTAGATCTGTCTCTAGCTTGACCAAAACTCTGTCTCTGTGTCAGCAGACCCCAAAGCACTGCTTGCAACATTTAGTGAGCGTCAGAACCGCTTTGTGTACTGAGGGCTTAATGCCTAAGGGACTGGTTGTGCAAGGGGTTGTATGGGAGTCACATGAAGCTATTTTCTGGTCCCATTCTTGTTCCTCCTCTAAGGGTGTCTACCACATGACCAATGACATGTCAGGGGAGGGTCCAAACTGCATATATGAAAGGTCTTTGGGTCTAAACCCAAAGATGGACATTATGGTGGGGGAGGAAAGATTACCCCATGGGCAAGGTCTTTGTTTTCCCAGTTTTGCCTGTTGCTAGTCACCTGGGGCTTTCCTTCCTGATGACATTCTGTCCCTGGCCTATCAGCCTTGTTCTGCCTAGGCCTTTCTTAACTGCCCTCCAGGTAACTCTGTCAAGATCATTATCTCTTAAGTTTGCACCTTCCCTATACTTGGCCTCTGGCTACATTGATTCCCTGTTACAGTTTTCTTTTTTAAAGATGTTTGCTCAAACCATAGGAAAGTTAGTTTGCAGTAAATTTTATTGAATGTGATTTCTGTTGGTTAATCCATGTTTACTTTTTTATACATTGATGTAATACAGTTCAGTACAAAGTTGTTCATTGTACTGCATGATTTTTATATAGAAAATTTTCCATTGTTGTGAAACCTCATGCATCTGGATGTCGGACTTGCTGAGATCAAATTGCATTCTTCATATGCTTTAATCAGATTGCAGGCATAATGAAGTTCATATTTACAGTTTTGAGAATAAGGCCATTGAATAGATTAGAGATAAATTGAAATTGGCCCTATATTTTCACTCAGGCTAATTTACTCACTTGCTGAGCTTTTTATTTAGCTGTTCGGTGGCTACATGTTGTTGGGCTTGTCTTTTGATTTAAGATACTGTGGACTTTACCTAGACTTGAACTACTAGTAACTTTATTCCTGTAACATCTTTATAGTAAAGCTGTTAAAGCTGTGGGTGTGTTAGAGCTCTGAGTAACTGTGCAGAGTTCAGGTTGGCTACTTTTGGGAGTCCTCTAAAGTGTGGTCTGTCTAAAACCAATAAGGTGGTATTCTCATGACATTTTTGGAGTATCTATTTAGTTGTGTTTTCTTGATGGCTTGTGATGGCCATAAGGCTTTTTTGACTTGTCTTATAGTGGAAAAAATGCAGGCCTTGTATTTTAGTAAATTCCAGTCAACATTTATCTAGTTATATCTTGCTTTCAGATACTTTTGGTCTTAATTGAAGGAAGAATAAGTTGTAAAGTCATTTATTGAATAAAATCATCTCTCTTGTAATTCTTCAAGCATCCTGACCTAGGAAAGGCCTCAGACGTAAACACAGATTTTATTTTAATTTAGGTCTATATTAAACTTTTTAGTGAAATAGATTACTCCCAAGCAGCAGATGGAGGATGAGAATCCCTAGGAAGCTGCTGTCTTGGGAAGTTGGATGACTTTTTGGAGCCTATTATCTGGCTTCTGTAGGTTAACTCAGGATCATTTCAGCAGCCCAGTCCCAGAATTCTCCCATCTCACCCTGCAAGGAATTCTTCTGGCCAAAACATCAGCGTGTCTGAGTTCACCTTGATCTCTTATCTTCTTCCTCTTTTTCTATCTCTGCAGAAGGCAGGTTAGTTCTCCTTTTCATGATTAAGGCTGCATATCAAAATAATTTGATTTCTAAAACTTCAGTCACCACCTTTTGTGTATCTGTCTGTGTAACATAAGCTATACCTGTTCATTATAATTTTATGGAATTATCTAGTTTGAAGTATGTGCTGGGAATCATACAGTTTCGAAGACTGTTTATGGGAATTGGAAACAGATCACTCATTTTACTTATCATGATAAATTCCATACTTATCAGAGCTCCTACATCTAAATAGCCAACAGTTCTGTGGCCAGCGTCCCCCAAGAGGTTTTCTGAAGACATGCAGTTATCTTTCTTGATGCTTCTACCTTCAAGCATCTCTTTATAGTGTTGTGATTTTAAAAAATTAGTTTTTGTCTTACATTTATCCATAGCAATGCTATTTACAGTAGCCAAGTGCTGGGGTCAGCCTATGTGCCCATTAGCAGAAAAATGGATCAAAAAACGTTGGTACATTTACACAGTGGAATACTACAGAGCAGAAAGAAAGAAGGAACTCCTACCCTTTGCAACAGCATGGATGGAACTGGAGACTATTATGCTTAGTGAAATAAGCCAGGCAGTAAAAGATAAATACAATATGATCTTACCTAATACAGGCCTCTAATGAGCAAAACAAGCAAAATAGAACCAGAGGCATGGAAATACAGTGTTGTGATTGTTATGCCTAGATTTGACCAAACTTTTTTGACTGTTTATTTCCTCCTGGAACCTCCTGTCACTTTCCATCAAAAATCTGTTAGGTGTTGGCCTGCAAACCCAAAAGTCACTGGTTTGATTCCCAGCCAGGGCACATAACCAGGTTGCAAGCCAGGTCTCCAGCCAGGTCCGTAGCTGGAGGCAGGTGAAAAGCAACCATATATTGATGTCTCTCTCCCTCTTTCCCTTCCTCTCTCTCTATAAATAATAAAGGAAATCTTAAAAAAAAAAAAAAAAAAAGCCCAACCCATTATACTCTCTGACCCTAATTTCTTAACCTTTCAGCCTTTATTATTATCTTCCTCCCTTTTTCCTGTCTCTTTCTCAATCTCTAATCCCCCAGCCAGTTCATTTTCTCTCAGCCTCTACTACCTTTATTCCCTTCCTGTCTGCTGTTTAATTTGTGGTCCATTTCTGGAACCCTTTTCTTTATTATTTCGTTTTGTTCTTTTTTCCTGTCAGTTCTTTAATGCCATTGCATTAAAAAACAATTGTTGTTTTATTACATCCATTCCCTTTTTCCTTCCTGCTGTCCCCTTCCCCCAAAACCCACTCCCCCTCAAAGTCAATCCCACATGTTCTTGGTTCTTCCAAGTCCATTGCATTTTTGCCTTTCTATCTTATCCACCTGACAGACTTCAAGGATTTATCTGACCGTTCAACTTCCTTACACCTGACTTCCACTGCCAAATGCCACAGCGACCTCAGCTGGGCCCAGCTGTTCCTGCCTTTTATTTGTAGTGGCACCATCAAATCTTCACTGTTCCTAAGCCTCCTAACCAGTCATACCCCCCTGTTCAATTTTATCAAATTACTCCAAAGAGCAAATAGCTGCCATCTGGCAGAAATTCTGATTCATAGTAGTGAGAGGTGAGTCTATAATACACTTTTTGTATTCATAACACCTACTTGTAGATTCATGTGCATTGGGTTTTCAGGATGGTTGACAGTGTTGTAGCATTTACTTAAAAAATTTATACCGCCTCAGTCTGTAAAGGCTTTAAAATTGCTCACAGGAAATATATATTAAATAGTGAAATAAACTTAGAAATTAAACTTCTGGATTTTGTAAAATGTTGGGACCAGGATGTACATATAGCATCAGGAGGATGGAATAATAGAGGGATTGTACAAGTTTTCTGTGGCTGCTGTAACAAGTTACCGCAAACATAGTGGCTTAAAGCAGCACAGACTTGCTATATCACAATTCTGTAGTTCAAAAGTCCTACATGACTCTCAGATTAAAAACAAGGTGTCACCAGGGCCATGTTCCTGTCTGGAGGCTCTAGGGGTGAGTCTATTTCCTAGAGCTTTTTTGGGTATCTGGAGGCTGCCCGCACAATTTTTGGCTCCCAGCCTTCCTTCTCTACCTTCAAACCAGCAACAACAGGTTGAGTTCTTACATCACATCACGATCACCATCACATCACTTACCCTGACTTTTCCATCTGCCTTCTCCTTCCACTTTCAAGGATCTTTGGGATTACATTGTACCCACCTGGGTAATCCAGGATACTCTCCCAGTTTGGAGGTTAGCAAGCCTAATTTCCCTTTGCCACATAACGTGTTATGTTCATAGAATAGGGTGATTAGCATGTGGACATATTTGGGTGGCCATATTTCTGCTCACCCCAGGGGCTAACTGTAATCCTACTCAGTTCTAATTAAGTCATAATTTTGTCTCTAAGATGCTATTATAATAGCCAAAAGAGAAATAGGATATGTTGCTTGTTAAATAGTTCTTTTTCTTGTCCATTCTAACAAACATACCACATCTAATAATGCTGATAGAGTACAATACATAGGATCATTTTAATTCTTCCTTCAGGCATGTTGAGTTCTGTACTATCAGAGCTTGGTATTAGTAAAGTTAATAAGTAATTAAAACTGGATAATGCCATAATAATTAACTGGCTTATCTTTTAGAGGCTATCTAATTGTTTTCTTGTTATAATCAAATAATTACACATGAAACTATGTCTAATTTCCTTTTACTTAGATCTCTTGTAAAACCAAAAGAAAATAAAAAACTAAAAGGCAATAAACTTCAAATAAATACTATTTAGTGAGATGGATGATGCTTTTTTTTTAAAGATTTTATTTATTATTTCCAGAGAGAGGAGAAGGGAAAGAGGCAGAGAGGGAGAGAAGAATCAATGTGTGGTTGCCTTTCACCTGCCTCCAGCCACAGACCTAGCTGGAAACCTGGCTTGCAACCTGATTATGTGCCCTGGCTGGGGAATCGAACCAGCGACCTTTGGGTTCGCAGGCCAGCACCTTATCTCCTGTGCTACGAGCCAGGGCTGATGCTTTTTTTTAATTTTTATTTTTACTTTGTTTTTCTGGTACCACAGTGGGTCATGTGATAAGTCAGGGTTCCTGCTGTATTTGAACTTGCCTACTTTTGCTCATGGAGTTCTAGCAGTTCTCTTTGCTGCCAGTATGTTCGTTAGTAGTCCACTGGACTCAGTTGTTAGATTTGGTTGTAAGATGGTCATTGATTAATTCAAAATGTAAACTAAGGTGTTTAAATTGTTATTAAAGTGAAAATGGTACATTATAAAGTTCCTACATCTCTTAACTCCATCTATCCTGGGGTTACTTTGAAGACCCCAAATTTGACAAGTAGTTAATTAGGCAGAATTCATTTATTTTTCATTATCCTGCATCTTATTTCTTCATAGGTAATAGCTCATGATCTGGATTTTCAATAAATTTCTTTAATGCAATAGCTCAAATTATGACGAGGCAGTAAGACTTTTAAGATCCTGCCTTCCCTGGATGTCATATTTTATTTGGAATATTTAGTAGTATTACAAAATTACTGGGTAATTAATAAATTTGTGGATACCTACAGTGTGCCAAAATGGGAGATATTTTTGTGTGGAGAGTGTTTTTCCTAGCCTGCTTCCATTTCACTGTGTTGCTGTATTCCTCGATAAAAGAAACAGTTTATATGTATTTAAAGAAATTGCTTGCCCTCATTCATGCACAAAAATAAAAATCCAACTGCAAGAGTTAGAGATAAATTTTATGTATGAGTTGAGGGTATGCCTGTTGATTGTTTGGTTTCTTATTGATTATTCGTTTTTGAATCTGAAACTTTTCCTTTTCCTGTTTTGTTAATGTGTTCTGTATGGTAGGTAAGTATGTTGGATTTTCTTAGCATTAAGTAAAGTTTTGTTTAAACTTTAAGAATTGTTTGGTATATAAGACTGAATTTTGACTGGGATATTTTCTACGTCTTTATGAAATATATCTTTACAGGAAGTTGGCATTGCTTATTAGATTATTTGGTTTGATGTGTGAGCTGTGGGTGAAGACTAAGGGAGAGACATGGAATATTAAAATATTGTTATTTTTTATATTTTTATAAATGATCACTACATGTGATGGATTAAAAACACAAACTTATGTTCCTATATGCTTTCATATTAGTTCCTATGAGAATATTCTTAAATTGATCTTTTCAAATTATTGGTGATAAACTTATTTGGGCAGCTTTGGCGCTTCATCAGTTTGAGAATATCTTCATCCTGTTTTTTAAATGTACATGTAAATGAATTTATAAACATGTTTTTATTTGGACAATTGTGAGGTCATACTGGAATTTGATTTAGGGCGTATTTTATGAAAGTACAACATAGCATTTTTTATTTAAAACGATAGTTTTGGGGCCTGTAATAAAAACGGTTACCTTATTTTGTCTATACTGTAAACTTACAGATGAATGAATTGTTGAAACAAATCTAGAGTTAATGAGAAGAACCTCCTGTTAATGCTGTTCTTAAAAAGGAGTTTAAAGTTTGATTTTAGTTTTTGTCATGTATTCTTTCTCATGGATTATATTGATTATTATTTTCTTTCTTTGATTGGCAGAGCAATTCTCTTAAATCTTCTTTGAAATGATGTAAAAGAATTTTGGGGAGAAGATTAAATAAACATAGTAATTTAGTCACTTAAGCACACGATGTTGGAATTTTAGCTATGTGATGAAAACTAACTCCTATATAGTGCTTTCTTTACTGGGGCCTATAGAAAAAAAAAATGATACAAAACACAAGGCATAAAACGAAAACTTTCAAACTCTCATCACTTCAGATAGCTTTTGTTTCAGAGTGGGACAAGACATCCAAAGACTTGGTTGGTTTTTTGCTCCTTTCTGAATGTGGCAACAGTATGAACATCCTTCAAGACTGACTGAGTCAGTGGATCATATTTCAGCTTGGTTGAATACTTAAAGCAGAAAAATATACAGGAAGCCTGGTTTCCATTTGCATTCTCTTATGAAAATAATTTTGTTTTATACTTGTACTTTTCTTCTCCTTTACTTTTGGAGAACAACATGTGAGAGGCGGCAACTCTGTGTCTCTCTTCTGTCCCTCTGTGTGTGTGTGTGTTCTTGAATCTATTTGGCATGGCAGAAGTTTTAGTGGGATTAAAGTCATGCTTATGGTCCTCCTTGATTCTGAACTTTTTTCTAAGTGGCTGTCAGTGTTAGCTTTTAAAGGCCTTTGGGGCATCCAATCTCCTCTAATATACAACTTCTTTGATTTAGAATGCTGTCTGTTAATTCTGGCTTGGTGAGATTGCTATTTTCCTATAACTGTTTTCCTCAGTGATCAAGAGATTAACAATTACAAGATTCTTAGTTGGGAATCTCAGAAAACATGTATGGACTACATGTAAGAGAGATGAGTATTTTAAAAGAGAAAGTATAAATCTAGATCTGTTCTTATTGTAAGACATTTCAACAGCTGTATTGTTTCTCTTCCAACTTGCATATCTTTTGGCATCTTCCACTTGGGGACAGAATCAGAAAGGACATCAGATAGAGGAAATATCATGTAGTAAGAAATAAATAAAGTTCACTTGATAGTGTGGAAAGTTGTATATTGTAGGAAGTTTGGACATATAGTATGTGGGAACACAATGTTACTACCATGGAAGATTTATTAGAAGGAAAAGTAAGGTATAATTTGTAATAAATCATTACATAAATATATGTAATATATTTTGTAATATAAAGACGAAGAAAATCAATATTTGAATTATTGTTCTCATTAAGAATGATGATTGATGCTTACTGTTCACTAGTACTTCTCAGGCTCAATTCTGGTAGTTGGATTAGGACAGTAATCCTTCTTTTGGATGGAAACTGCTGTTCTTTATTTTCTTAATTATTATGAAAAGAAGGCCTGCATATATTTAAATGAAGAATTATGAGCAAGTCATAGCCACAGGTGCTTTTGGCTAATTCTGGTAGTGTATGTACCTGGGTAAGGTTTATTTACTAAACCTGATTCATTTACCAAATCTCTTTGTTGTGAATATATATTTTTAAAGATTTTATTAAGTATTTTTCAGAGAGAGGGGAAGGGAGAGAAGCAGAGAGGGAGAGAGACATCAATGTATGGTTGTCTTTCACCTGCCTCCAGCTACAGACCTGGCTGCACACCTGGCTTGTAAACTGGTTACATTGCCCTAGCTGGGAATCGAACCAGTGACCTTTGGGTTCGCAGTCCAGCATCTTATCCACTATACCACAAGCCAGGGCCTGTTGCAAATATTTTTAATATTACAGCTTACTGCATGTAAATAAGAGGTAACCTTTCCTTAACTTATTGTTCCAAACTTCTCCCGATTCTTCATAATCATTTTATGGTGGACATAATAAAACTTACTTTACAGAGTGAACAACTTGACCTTATTTTAAGCATTAAATGTATTTGGTCAAAATTGCAAAAAGGGACATTTTGTGCATTTAAAAACACTTCCCTGTTGACTTCTTTTGTAACTTAAGCACTTTCTTAATAACAAAGTTTGTACCCAGTACGTAATAAAACTCAATGTTAATAACTTAAATATTTAATGCAAGGGACATTTTGTCTTTAACTATATGAAGTCTTGAGGCATTTAATTCTCAATTAACACTTACAAGAAGATATTCAAATGGACAATGAGTGATGATAACTCTGCTGTTAAAAGGCTCAAATATGCCAAAATGACAGTTAATTCCTGATTTCCTAGTGACTTCTATACTTTTACGTAGTAAGCTCTGAATCAATTTTAGCTGAACTAACTTAAATAGTTAAGCATTTGGATTGATGGCGTCATTCCAGTATTTGTTATTTTCTAGATATGAATTATACATGGATTTCTTTGCAGTCTCCCCTCTCTCTTCCTACCACAGTCTCTTTTCACATTTATCCACCTAAAACAATGAAGAGTTAATTTTGGCAGCATTGAATTGTATGCTTAGCTTTTATAGGAAATTGTAGATGTGTACATAGAGTCACTGAATAATACTTGGAGATTTAAAAAGAAATGCTAGAAATTAGAAGAACGGCATACAGTTGAATATAAATTTTAGAAATAATTGAGGTAGATTCTGGCAATGAAAACTGGTAAGCTAGCCTTGATCTGTGACGAAAATTGTGGACTTTTTAAAGAGGTGTGAGGAACAGAGGGAAGAAAAGGGAATGCATGCTATAAACTGGTGTGGATTACTTACCTTAAATCTAACTCATTTTGTTTTCTGACTAGGATTGCTAGCTAGATTGACAAATAGAAGAAATTCTTTAGATGGATAATGTGTTCTGCTCCTGACAGACATTTTAGAGCATCTTTGGCAGCAAGATAAAAGAACTGGGAATCCCTGAAGAAGGGTCTATTTTGTTCCAAAGCATTACTACTCAAAGTATAACCTGCATACCAGTGTCAGTCCATAAACTGTTACTTAAGTTTCTAAACTGGTCTCTTACTTCCTGTTTTTATCTCACAGCAGAAAGGAAAAGGTTGAACTGAATGCTCTCTTAGCTCCCGTCCTTGATCTAAATTGATGATTGGTCTTCTTATTCCTAACCATTCTGTTTGGCTCACTGGAATAAAATGCTCAAATATATAAAATAATGAGGTGGGAATATATTAGCAGTCCCTACCTGCTATTTAGGTAACAAAACTCAAGAGAATAAGTAATTATTCCCCCTTGAGCAATTTTTTTCCATTTAGGAGGGTTGTGCTGTTAGGCAAACTTTATGGGTTCATTTATAGTGTGCTTGTGAAAACAAATGAACAAGCTCACAAGCCATATTATAGAATAATAAATATTGCCAGTTTCTTTTGCTGGTATCACTTTCATGGCGAGGATGGGGCATCATCAATGTAGATTGGGAACTCAGGCTTGCAAACTGGGTGACAAAGATTAAAAATCTAGAAAGGAGCTCTTGAAAACTATCTAACCTACTAGTCAAACTAGAGGTTTTCTTCTGGACTGAGGGGAACTCGATTACTAAGGGCCCTATGAAACATAAGTTCTCAAAATACCTTTATATTGGCTTCATTGGATGGGTGAAGCAGATATTGTTGGAGGTAAATAAATAATCCTCATTAAAGCTAGAGGAGAATAATGTCTAGATCGCTGGTTAGTTTTTCCTTTTCCTTTTTTTCGGGGTGGACATGTAAAGAAAAATTATGTGCATTTCTACCCTCATTTCATACATTGAGTATTTTTATATTACATTGTAAGGGGGATATAAAGGGTTAACGGGGGATGTAAGGAAACCCCCCTTAATGGCCCTGGCTAAGCCCCCCTTAAGGCCTGTAAGGGGGATGTAAAGGGTTAATGGTCTTGGCTCTTGGGCAGCAAGCAGCTTGAGTGTGATGGCCTTGGCTCCTGGATGGGAGCCAGCTGTGGCCAGCTTGAGTAATAAGAAAGGCGCTGAAAAACTAGCTTTAATTTCTATGTCTGTTTCTGTAACCTTGCAAGGCCAGGGAGTGAAACTTCAACTATAAAAGTTGCTTTTTGCCTTACCTCAGGGCCCAGAATTTGGAGAGCAGCTTCTCCTCTGGGACCGCGCGTGAATAAAGGATGGTACTCCTGCGCTTCCCCAGTGTCTGGTCGGTTTCCTTCTGAATTCTGATAGAACAATATCACCCTAGAGAACACTGTCTGTTTGGCCAACAGTGAGTGAATGTGCCTTTCCCCCCTTTTTTTGAACAATGTTGAAAATAAGCTCTGCTGGCTTTCTTTCCTTCTATATAGATTAATTTGATTTCCATTAGAGTATCTTTGAGTTTCTCTATCATGGGTCAGAGAAATAAGTTCTAGTTACATAGCAATTGTGTGGTACCTATGGATCCTCTTCTCTCTTATTGCTCTCTGTTTTCATTGATTTTTAAACTGACTTCCACCATAGTGCATGCCTCCATGCAGAGCAGGAGCTGGCTTTCCCTGGCATAAATCACCATGACTGTCAGAGCAGGAGCTTAGTTAACACATTCGGAGAAGCGTGTGATTCTGTTCTTCCTCTGATTTCAGCAGTAGTAGTATCAAGAAGTTGCTGGTTGCTTTGGTGGAGGCCAGTGGGACTGATACTTAATTTCATAGGCCTTCTTCATTTGGGTCACCCTCACTTGGGCTTATTTTTTGCTTAGTCTCTGTCCTCTTGGTTTAAGAAGAATTCACAGTGATGCAAAAACATTTTTTTAAAGGTATCCTAAGGCATTCTATCACTAGAAACAATGTGTTAATAACAATTAATTTTAAGTGGTCAAATGACCAGATATCTGTGGGTAGAGATGTGGAGAATGCTTAACACTTAAAAATGTTCACGTGTTAAGGAATTAATGTGTTAGTCAGTACCATGCTTTATCCTGTATTGAATTTATTGGGTTTCCTTTTAAAACGGGCTTGAAAGCTTTGTAGTTTTGAAATGTTTTATAGTTGTGCTTTGATAGAAACAAAGTCATTTGGTGAAAGAACAGTGAACTTTTAAAATTGAATTTTTAAATTGAGTTTTGATTCATTGGATGGTAGGTTCTATTTTAATGGGGGAAATAAATAAATGGCAAAGAAAATACTTGATTCTGCTCAAAGTGTATGTGTAGGGAAAAGCAAAGGGTTTCTAGTCCCAATAAACATTCTTTACCTACCAATATTGCATTAAACAGTTCAGGTTTACAATTTTGTGTAAGAATACTTGATATTCAAAGAGAGAATATGCTTTGTTCTCACAGTTTGTAAATTTGCAGAAAATACAAATGAACAAATGTTAACCATTCAGAATACAGAACTTTCAATATTTTATTGGCCAAGTGAAAAAAGAAATGATAATTGTTAGAATTGTGAGATAGACCGTTATTGTTTTGAAGTCAGAACTTCTAAAACCTTTGATAGGATTTGAATAAAAAATGTTTGTATTTTAGCACATCTTTGTAACCCCAGTCTCATGTTTGTGAACTACCTTTGCAGGGTAATATAAGCTATGTTAATCTTAGCAAAAACAAATGACATTTACTTCTTTTAATCTGATGGAATAAGCAAGCACTATATCAAAGGAATATTGTAACTTCAAGGGAATTTAGGTTTGGCAAAGTGGAACACAAGATGAAGAATGAGATGTTTTAGAGGGGTTAATTAATTTTGGTGCAGGAGGGAAAAGAGAAAAAGCATCTGAAAATTGCTTTCAAAAATTATCTTTTTAAAAAATTATAATTCATCACATCATAGGTCAGATTTCACTGTGTTTGCAAGTAGATGCTGTAAATTAGGAGAGCATCCAAAGGGCAAAACAACAAAAACAAAGCAAAGCTTAAAAAAATAAAAGCTGCCTTGCTAATATAAATACAAGAAAAAGTCTCATTTGAGATGGAATAAGATGGGGGGGGGCATAAAATGCATTTCTTAACATTATTTTCCTTAACTTTATTTCTTAAAATTTTATAATGACTTGAAAAAAATGAGTAAGTACTTGAATAAAGTAACTTTGGAAGTGTCACATCTGTGGTGATTCCAGTGTACATTACAACATAAAACCTTTGTAATCTATTAGTTTTGGAACAAAAGGTATGTTCTTATTAGACAAGACATACAAGTGAAAATAAGTCTACATGGATTACAATTTCAAATTTTATTGTTTTAACTAAGATATGAACTTTTATGCAAGATTTTAAATGACCTTCAAATTAAATAAAAATATACTACAAAAAGCAACATTTCTTTATAGACCTGAAAGAGATGGATAAATTGGCACTTAATAGTACCCTGCCAGTTTCTCAAAGTGGGTTTGTATACCTTGACACTGAGGCAAGGAATATAACAATCTACTACTTGCTAAAAATTGATTGGAGTGGCAACACAGCTGTAGTGGTACTGCATTTACAAAGACCACACCCTGCTGGTGGGGGCACAGTGGACTGAGTGCTAGCCTGCAAAAAAGGGTCGCTAGTTTGATTCCCAGTCAGGGCACATGCCTGGGTTGCGGGCCAGATCACCAGTTGGGGGACGTGAGAGACAACAACACATTGATGTTTTTCTTCCTCTCGTTCTCCATCCCTTTTCCTCTCTCAAAAAAGAAAAATAAATAAAAGCTTTAAAAAAGAAAAAGAATGCACTTCTTTTATGCTACATTCATCATCTTGTCCCTTCATTGAATTCTTAAACCTATACTATATTGATCCTAGTATTTGAATATGGGTAAGAAAAAATATTAAGTTTGCATACTATAATTTTAGAAAGTTACAGCCCCTTTAGAAATGATACCTAGGGCTACATGATGAGGTGCTAATTCAGTAAATTAGGTACTCTGCTTTTAAATTTGGCTCAGAAAAATATTTGTAGCTATAGTTTCACTTCAGCTGCCAAAAGCAAACAAAATATTTTGACTGCAGTTTGAGAAATTTGACAACCTCATATTAAATCCAAGTGTGATTCTGTATTTAATACATGCCAGTTTACTTCTCCATTGCAAAAATATATGACTAACCATGATGTTTGATATTTATTCATTTACTTCATTGTTCAATGTGAACATCACAAAATGATTTCCGATCTGTGTCTAAATAGATGAGATTTTCTCTTAACTCAGCTCTGTAATTCAGTCACTCAGTTGCCCTCTGTGTGCTTTGAGCATTACTTGGTGCAGTGAGAAGGTATTGAATGAAGTGGAAGATTGGATTAGATGATGCTGTAGTGAACCTTACATTGTAGCTGAATTTGATAATGCTTTAAGGAAATTTACAAAGTTTCTCAATATATTAGAGTATTGAACCATAGATACCTGTAAAATTGAATGATCAATGTGAGCCACGGTTGTATGCCTAACTTCAGCAGAGCCTTATTTAAATTTGCAATATTACTTTTAAAAGTGATTTTGAATTGGGTGTTTTCTCCAATGTAATAATTCGTAGAGCTGTACGATTCTAGTTCTTATTATGCTTTCTGTTATTTTCGTATCTACTTTCTTTTCCACTAGATTATAAACGTATGAAGGCAGGACTGTTTTGTTTTCCTTTCTGTACCTCACAGAACCCAGCACAGTTTTCCTCAGAAAGAAGTAAAATAATACGAGGTCTATCCTGAAAGTATCAAGGCAGTATGTCACTATAATTACAATAATTTGCGGTCAGTACCATTGGGATCGACCCCATATATGGCTATACAATCGATTTTGTATTGTATACCTAATATTATATATTCCTGGTTCTTCCTTTATAATGTGTGATCTGTAATTTATTTTCATGACAACAGTGAAAATAGAAGCAAAAGAGAGTAGGATTTTAAAAGTTCTTTACTTCAAGTACATGATCAATCTAGATAAAATTGCTCTTTAACACCCTATTTTGAATACTTTTGTTTGAAAGCCATTATATGCTTATTACTTTAAAATTTTTAAAAAATGATCACAGTTGTGATTAGACATTTATTGATCACCTATTAAGACAGGTAAGAGGCCTGTCCAGAAAGTATCCAGCCATGTCAGATGAAAAATGGAGACATTTATTGAAGAAGATACAAGATACAGGAAACATTGTGCATAGGACAATGCCACCTCAGTCCCCATCAAAGTAGGCACCTTCATACCTCACACAGTTCTCTCAGTCACCATCAGCTGTTGTGTCCTATTTTCCTGAATCCCATCGACAAACAGAAACTTCTTCCATATCCAACATGATTTTAGTTTTGGGAAAAGCCAGAAGTTGCAAGGTGCCAAATATGGGCCATAGTAGGGCAGAGTCACCTGGGTGATTTGATGTTTCACCAAAAACTCTGTGCCAGACATGATGGGTGAGTGGGCATGTTGTCATGATGAAGCTGCTAATCACCAGTACTCATAACTATGGCCTTCTGAATCATCCAAGTATTTTTGCAGAGGAATGTTCAAGCAAAATTTGATGCAGATTCTTTATTCTACTCAGTCATTTTGGATGTGATGGCCATGCAGTGCACATTCTCACTCAACAGTGTCCATACCACTGACCAGTGCAATGAATTCATCATTTCTCACACGTTCCACTCCACTCTCCTTGGCTGAAGCTTACATCAGTATTGTGCAAACTGTTCTCATTATATTAACTATGAGCAGTTGTTAATATAAAGCTGGACCTTTTCTGAACAGACTGCATGTTATAATTTTTTAAAATCCTCACTGAGAATATGTTTATTGATTTGAAAGAGAGAAAGGGAAGAGGGGAAAGAAAGACAGTCAGAGAGATATATATAGAGAAACATCATTTGGTTCCCTCCTATAGCATCCTAACCAGGGATCAAACCCATAACTTAGGTGTTGTGTCCTAACTGGGGATCGGACCTGTAACCTTTTGGTGTACAGACAATGCTCTAACCATCTGAGCCACCCAACCAGGGCAATGTGTATGTTTTCTTACCCCAATTATTTAGATTTGGAGCAAACTTGTTACAGTAACTTGGATATGGGTCTTACTAGTATGAGAATTTTAAGGCAGTATGAAAGGAATTTTAATTTAATGAAAATTGTACTTCTGTAATAAGCTGGGAGAATGCTGTATCGTATTGGGTGGGAACATCTGTTTTCGTCACAAGATGCCCAGCACTGCTGACTGATATTATGTATAGTTAACACTCATTGAGTATTTAAATAAATGATGGAATAAATGAATGAATAATCAAACATAGTTGTGGAATATTGGTAGGGAGTAATTAACTGTTTAGGCTGGTGTGCAACCATTAGTACTTGAGTTGTTTGTTGATTAGAAGCTGTATTATTGATTTTGTACCAAATACGTAAAACTTAAGTAGTGAGTGCTAATTGCCTGATGTTCATTAAATTGGGGCAAGGGAATCTTACTTCCACTTTTGGGGTGCCAGGTGTTTTGACTTTTATATTAGTCATAGAGAAAGCAATTTCGGCACTAAATGATATGAACTTCGTAATATAATATCACCAGTAGTCTTTGACATGTGTATATGTTTTTAGTAGCCGATATATATTTTATCTTAATACTCATTGGAAGTCAGTATTGTAATTACTTGTTTTATACATGCACTGAAATATATTATGAGGAAAGATAATATAAAAGTGCACCTGTGCAATATAAATTCATTTCATCCAGTTAGGTAGAACTCAGATTTCATATTCCTTTGGGGCCAAACTATAAAACCCTCTCTATATTTCAGTTTAGGCACCTGAGACTTGATGACTCTGTGGTGACTCTGGGACATTGATTACTATAAAGAGAGGAAGATGGAACATATTAGACTGGATTCACTAGCAGCTTTTTCTCCTACAGTGGGAATAAGGATATCTCCTTTAGGTTTTTAGGAGTGAATGCCAAAGAGATGAGCTTTGTGCCCCAACAGTTCAGAATTGAACATTATTTCAAAGTGTTTTTAGTCTTCTTACACAGACTACACTGTTTTATCCCTTTGGCCTTTGCTCATGCTGTGATATCTCTTTGGAACACCCTTAGCCCCTTCTTGGCCTCATTAACTCATGGTTTATTTTTCTCAAGGAGTATCTTTTCTGGAGAAGCTGTCTCTACAATAGAATCCTGGGCATATACCTTTATATTTGCAAAGGGAAAGGCAGGATGAGCCATTGGGATGCCAGAAGAGAATATTAGATTTGTTTATATATTTATCTTGAGAGGAAAAAAAAAACCCAGGCATTTCTAAAACATGGATTGATATAGCAGTCACATTGCATTATGTGTCCTTTGGACACTTGTTAAATATAACTTGAGAAGGGTGGGAGTTTGTGAAACACAAAGGGGTTTGTGTCAGTATCCACATTTACTTGTCGGTGTTTAGCACACTGCAGCTTATTTAGTTTATGTGTACCTGGTTATCTTGAACATTCAAACTTTTTGGCTACCCTTGATGTTATAAAAGTATACTTGATTTAACTATGTCCGAAGGTAACCATTTCCTCTGCCCTCCTTTTGTGTAATATGAAATCCTTTGGGACACTTCAACTCTATATGCTTTTCCAGCTCAAATGTTATTGTGCTCAGTATTTTAGTTTCATATATTTTATGCCTCCTTAGTTGTTACCCTTCCCCTTGAGCAGCAATGCTTATGGTTTAAAAATATACCTGCACATTTACTCATGCGTTCAAGTCTTTATTCTTCCCCATTTTCTTCTTTGTGATTATTTTCTTCTCGAAAATACCACTTTTAGTAGTGCTTTCAGTGAGGGTATGTTAGTAGTAAGTACTTTGTTTTTGTGTTAGTATGTTTCACTTAAGTGTTAATTTTGGTTGGGTATGATGGTTATCTTTGTTAATCTAAATATATTATCCCATGATCTTCCATTTTGTGCTATTGCTGGTGTTAGTCTAAATTGCATTCTTCTGTAGTACTTTGTCTATAATTTCTGATTTTCTCGGCAGGTTTGCTGATTAAGATTCATACTTTATGTTTTCTTTTCAGTTTGTTCATGTCTTATAATTTTTTCATATTTTTTCCATCCCTTTATTTTTGGATGCCTTTTATTTAATTCATCAAATTTTTCTTCCAGTTAATATCTTCATCTATGTCTATTACTGTCTAGACCAAACACTGAGGTTTAAATTTCAGTGCCCATTTTCCATTCCAGTAAGTTGTATTTGATTTTTTATTAATATTCCCTTAAAAATACTGTCTTATTCGCATTAAATTTTTTTCTAACATCTTTAATAAATTTTAACCTAATTTTTTGAGTTCCTGCCACATAATTCTACTATCTAAATTTCTTGGGGATATAAACCACTGTGTATGGCTACTCTTTCTTATAATGGATTGTTTCCTTGTGTGTTTTATAATTTAGGATTCTGAAGTTATCATCTGCCTACCTTCCCCTGTGGAAATTCTGTCATCTAGTTTGCAAATTGTTCCTTCATACCTGTTTTGTACTACAGGTATCCCAGGCTTGATTTAGCTTAATTTAGTGGGTTGGGTTTCTGAAACTAACCAGTGCCAATAAACTTTGACCTGTTACTCTTCATTTAATTTATCCTGAATCGGGTGTTTTTTGTATATAGCCTTAGTTTCTTATTATTGTGTTGTACCTGCAAATTCTATGGAATAAAATTTTAACAATCTGAATGTAGGTTCTTTGTCCTAGAAAGTTACTAACTGGTGGACAGAAAAAGAACTGAGGTGGTTTTGAAAAGTAGGAATGGTTTGGGCTGTCAGTTAGGTTACAGGAAGGAACTCTTAACACTTCCAGGAATTATTTGAGGGCTCTGACTAGCTTTTGTTTCTCTGTGTGTGTGTGTGTGTGTCTTTTAATTTATCGATATTTACTGTGTTAGAAATTACCTCTAGGAGCCCTATCTGCTGTGGCTCAGTGGGTTGAGTGCCAGCCTGTGAACAAAAAAGTTGTTGGTCTGATTCCCAGTCAGGGCACACACCAGGGTTATGGGCCAGGTCCCCAGCTGGGGGTGTGCGATAGAAAACTGATTGATGTTTCTCTTGCACATTGATACATCTTTCCCTCTCTTTTCTCCCTCCCTCCCTTCCTCTCTCTAAAAAATAAAATCTTAAAAAATATCAAAGTATTTTTTAAAAAGGAAAATAATAAATTACCATTGGACTTTTTAATAATAAACTAAACTATTAGCAAACTCATTAAATTTTAACATAAGTTTTTAATGTAAGAAAGCTATTTTCCAAAATTAAAAAAACAATGAGCAAGGAAGTGCCACTGTTGTACTTTTGCAAATCTCTTTAACATATGGCTGAATAAATTGATGACAGCTGGATTCTCATTACTGCTTCTGCATATAATCTGTTTGCAACATGTTTCTTTGAAGTAAACATATGAATCAAATCTGGCCTTTCAGAATTATACTGGGAATGAGGTGTGTTGTAATAGTTTCCTAATAATTGATACTACACTGGATTTCAAATACTGATAATTTCTTGAAGATTAGTTGCAATGTAGGGTGTGAAACCACATCAGTGACAATACGATTCATTGATCTATCTTGTACCTGAAAAGATCTTTTTCCTAGGTATTATTTTTTTAATATATATATTTTATTGTCAAGCCTTATGCTTTATTTGGAAAATATTTGCTCTCTGAGTTATACAGATCCTCCTAACAGTAGATTACCCATTTCATTTTGTAATATCAAAACAGACTCAGCATTTTTAAACTTTCACCACTGTTCTAATTAGAGAATTCTTTAAATATTGGGATGCATCATAGAAGTTTTCTAAAAATCTAATTTTGCTCTCGAAAGATCTAATTTTATCATTGGCAATCTGTCATTTGTCTTCCTTGAAGTAAGAGGCTCACCTCAAGGACATAACCTGTAGTTGAACAAATAACTTGTTTTGAACAAATTGACAAGAATCTCAACTCAACTTTCTGTTCTGCCCACTCAAGGTAATTGGCTGTTTCTTTCTGGGATTTTAACTGTCAAGGTAGCACCACATACTGTTGTATCTTGTCTTTCGATGAAATTTTGGAACTGTATAAAATTTGTTTTTGATTTATGAGCTTTTTCTCTCTTTTGCTTGCTTTCTAACCTGTGCATATCCATATGCTCACATATATACACTGAAATGCCCCTTTCACTTATCCAGTTGATTTTCAGCCTTTTCCTAGAATTTGGTTCTATCATTGTAGAATTATAAATGTTGGTTTCATAGTTACTAAAGGTTTGCACTTATTTATTTATAGCTAAACTATGGACGACAAAATGTAGTAAGAATAATTCATTTGTATCTTAGAGTTGTCAAAAAAGAAAATTTAAACTTACTGATGTTTAAAAATTCATGACATACTCTCATTTGCTAGTTAGGAGCATGCATAGAGGGCCCAGAGAAACAAAAGATGATATCTTGCTTAAATTAGACAAGACAGAAAGTACTGGTTCCCAGAGACAGAATGCTGGGTTGAGGAATGTTTTATGTTGTGAGTCAGCAAAGTCAAATCATTTAAGTGGGTGAATGGAGTAAAGGTGTTCTCATAAAAGCCACCACAACAAAAACAAACTGTGATAAACTATTACTATGTAAATAACTAAGGAAAGCCTGTAAACGATTCAGTAATACTAATTTTTTTCCATTGGCTTGGGACTAGTTCACAATCTTATTTGCATCTAGTGGGAAATGTGGAGTAACTAAATGGATGTTGTAATTTGCTATGCAATATGAGAGAGGATTGACTTTAGTTGAAGGATTTGATGAGATGAAAGCTCTTTGTCCTTTGGCAGTGTGACTAGGCTTGCATTGTGTGCATTGCTCTGTGCAGGCATTTAGGTTTCAGTTTTCTTAACATTGCTGAGTTATTTACCATCGCTTATCTACTTAACATAATATAAAATTTTGTTAGTATCTGATGTTTGCTATACTCTCAGTCTTTGGGGGCTTATACTTATTTCTTAAGTGCTTTTATTACTTTTTTGTAGGAAGCAGAGAATGTATACTCATTCCATTGTCTTTCACTGGAAATTTCTGCCTTGATTTACCAAATCTTGAATAATACTATACTTAGACATTAACATTATTTTTTTTCAATTCCTGGAACCCATACCTGGTTACAATAGAAAATTTTACTTATGGCCTCTGCTCACTCCTCCCAAAAAGAACACAAACCCCATGCCCCAAGTAGTCTCTTTTACACTGATAGATTCTCCCCCAATCAAGATTGTTGAGCTTTATTTTTTTATAGTTTGTATTGGAAAAAAATATAGGCATGTTAAATATGCTGTTTGATACTGTTCGTAGTATGCTTTGAGGAAGATTTAGGACATCTGATTCATCTCCAGTTGAAGTCACACACACACGCTGCTCACTGTTTGATATTACAGCCTCCTCTGATCATTGTCTACTTCGCTAGAACCAGAGGACAGGTCAATTTATATGATTGGGTGGCTGGCAGCTACTGACCCTTGGTAATTTCTTGGCATGTGTGCTTTTACAGTAAGAGGTCACTATCAATAGCTTTATGAGTGACAGAAAGAACACAGAAATGTTTGCTTTTTTCCTTATTTATTGGATTTATTTGGGTAGCTTTGGTTAATAAAATTATATAGGTTTCAGGTGTACACTTTATAAATGCATTATCTGTCTATTGTTTTGTATTTTCACCACCTAAATTCACCATTTATCCTCCCTGTACTCTTCTACTTCCCTCCAACTCCTTTGCCTTCTGGCAATCACCATGCTGTTGTCTGTCTATGAGGTTTGTTTGTTTTGTTTTGTTTTTTTCTCTTAATTCCTTAATCAGATCCACAAGCCCTTCCCTCTCACAGCTGTCAGCCTTATCTCTATGAGCATGTTTCAGATTTGTTAGTTTATTTTGTTCATTAGATTCGACATATGACTGAGATCATGGTACTTGTCTTTCTCTGACTGGCTTATTTCATTTAGTATGATATTCTTCAGGTCCATCCATGCTGTTGCAAAGGGTAAGATTTCAATATTTTTAATGGCTGAATAGTATCCCATTGTATAAATGTACCAAGGCTTTTTATCCACTCATCTACTAATGAGCACTTGGGCTGCTTCCAAATCCTGGCCATTGTAAGTAATGCCACAGTGAACACAGGGGTGCGCATAGTCTTTTGAATTAGTGTTTTGAATTTCTTTGGATGCATTCCCAGAAGTGGAATCACTAGGTCATAAGGTACTTCCATTTTTAATTTTTTGAGGTAACTCCATGGTGCATTTCATAGCACTGCACCAGTCTGCATTCCTACCAACAATACATAAGGGTTCCCTTTTCTCCACATCCTCTCCAACACTGCTTGTTTGTTTTATTGATAATAGCCATTCTCACAGGTGTGAGGTAATACCCCATTTTGGTTTTAATTTGCTAATTTGCATGTTTCTGATGATTAGTGATCTTTTCATATGTCAGCTGCTTTGGAGAACTGTCTGTTTATTAGATTCTCTGTCCATTTTTAATAGGATTTTTGTTGTTGTTGTAAGTTCTTTGTAAATTTTGGCTACTAGCTTCCTATCAGGTATATCAGAAAATGTGTTCTCCCAATCAGTGGGCTATTCTCATTTTGTTGGTTTTCTTTGCTGTGAAAAAATTTTTAATAGTACTGTTTACTTGTTTTATTGTTGTGTATCTGGTCCGAGGAGATATTCAGTAAAAATGTTGCTACAAAAAAATGCCTAAGATTTTACTTCCTATGTTTTCTTCTAGAATTGTTATGGTTTTGATTCTAATATTCAAGTCTTTAATCCATTTTTTAAAATTAATTTTATTTTTATTTATTTTTAATCTTATTTTTAGAGAGAGGGGGAGGGAGAGAGATATCAAGGTATGGCTGCCTTTCATCTGCCTCCATCAACAGACCTGGCTGGAGACCTGGCTTGCAACCTGGTTATGTGCCCTGGCTGGGAATTGAACCAGCAACCTTTGGGTTCACAAGCTGGCACCTAAACCACTGTGCTACCAGCCAGGGCTGTTACTTTTATTTTTAAAGAGGGGAATGGAGAAAGTCATGGAGAGAAATATCAATCTGCTGTCTCTGACAGCCCCCACCCAACTAGGGACGTGGCCTGCAACCCAGGCGTGTGCCCTGACTGTTGAATTGGCAGCCAATTTGGTTTGTAGGACAATGCCACATTAGTCAGAACTTTAATCCTTTTTACTTTATTCTTGTGTACAGTGTTGGAAGGAGGTCTAGTTTCATTTATTTGCATGTATTTGTCCAATTCTCCAAACCACTTACTGAATAGATTATCTTTACCCCATTGTATGTTCTTGCCTCCTTTATTAAACATTAATTGACCATAAAGGTGTGGGTTGATTTCTGGGCTTTCTGTTCTGTTCCATTGATCTATGTCTGCTTTTTTGCCAGTACCATGCTGTTTTGATGAATATGGCTTTGTAGTATAGGTCGATATCAGGTAACATGAATTCTCCAACTCTGTCCCCCCGCCCAAGATTGCTATAAATATTCGATGTCTTTTATGGCTCCATATTAATTTTTGGAATATTTGTTCTAGTTCTATGAAATATACTATTGGAATCTTGCCAGGAATTGCATTGAATGTGTAGATTGCTTTGTGGTAGCATGGACATTTTAATGATGTTAATGTTAGTTCATCTTATCCATGAACATGGTATATGCTTCCACTTATTTGTATCTTCATTCTTTCTTCAGTGTTGTAATTTTCCAAGTAAAGGCTTTTTATATCCTTGATTAAATTTATCCCTAGTGTTTTATTTTTGAAGCAATTATGAATGGAAATGTTTTCTTAGGTTCCCTTTCTGATAGCTTATTGGTTTCTAAAAATGCAAATTCTGGATATTTATTTTGTATTCTACATTACTGAACTAATTTATCAGTTCTAGTAGATTTTTGGTGGAACTCATGGTCCTTTTTTTTTTTTTAAGATTTTTTATTCATTATTTTCAGAGAGAAGGGTAGAGAGGGAGGAAGAAAGGTAGAGAAGCATCAATGTATGGTTACCTTTCACCTGCCTCCAGCTAAGGATCTGGCTAGAGACCTGGCTTGGCACCTGGTTTTGTGCCCTGAATGGGGAATCAAACCAGCAACCTTTGGGTTCTCAGGCTGGTGCCTTTCCACTGAGGCACTAGCCAGGGTAAGGTTCTTTTGTACAGTATCATGTCATTGGAAAATAGTGACAGTTTTACTTCTTCTTTTCTTATTTGGATGCCTTTTATTTCTTTTTCTTGTCTTATTGCTTGTGACTAGGACTTCTAGTACTATGTTGAATAAGAGAGGTGAAAGCCTACATTCCTGTCGTGTTCCCAATCTTAAGGGGAAGGCTTGTAGTTTTTGCGCATTGAGTATGATGCTGGCAGTGGGTTTGTAATATATGGCCTTTATTGTGTTTAGGTATGTTCCCTGTATTTCCACTTTGCTGAATGTTTTGATCACCTATAAATGCTGGATTTATCAGAAGCTTTTTCTGCATCTGTTGACAGGAGCTCAATGTTTTATATCCTTCAGTTGTTTATGTGGTCTATGTCACATTTGATTTGTAAATTTTGGATCAACCTTGCATCCCCAGAATAAGACTCACCTGATTGTGGTACGTGATCTTTTCAGTATATGGCAGGATCCAGTTTGCTAATACTTTGTTGAGTGTTTTAGCATTTATATTCAGCAGGGATATTGGCCTATAATTTTTTTTCTTTGCTGTGTTTGTACCTGGTTTTGAAATTAGGGTAATACTATCCCCATTGAATGAGCTTGGGAGTGTTCCCTCCATCCCTCCTCTTGAATTTTTTTTGGAATAGTTTGAGAAGGGTAGGTATTTTTTTTGAATATTTGATAAAGTTCACCTATTAAGCCATTTGGTCCAGGGCCAAATGTTTTGTGGCATTTTTTTGATTACTGCCTCAATTTTATCTTTTTTATGATTTTATTATTTTTAGAGAGAAGGTAAAGGAGAGAGGCAGAGAGGAAGAGAGATGTCAGTGTATGGTTGCCTTTCACCTGCTTCCAGCTATAGGCAAGGCTGGAGACCTGGCTTGCAACCTGGGTTATGTGCCCTAGCTGGGAATCGAACCAGTGACCTTTGTGTTTTCAGGCCAGCACCTATCCATTAAGCTACCAGCCAGGGGCTTATTACTGCTTCAATTTTACTAGTTATAACTTGGGTATTTAGATTCTCTGATTCCTCCTGATTCATTTTTGAAAGATTGTATATTTCAATGAATTTATGCATTTCATCCAGATTGTCCAGTTTTGTTTTTTTTTTAAGTTTTATTTTTAAATTTTATTGTTGTTATATTACATCCATCGCCTTTTCAATTTGTTGACATATAGTTGTTTATAATCTTTTCTTACACTCTTTGTATTTCTTTGGTATCAGTTGTTACTTCTCCTCTTTCATTTCTGATTTTATTTAGTTGGGTCCTTTCTCATTTTTTTTCTTGATGAGTCTGGAAAAGGTTTGTCAACTTATTTATCTGTTCAAAGAACCAGCTCATGGTTTTATTAATCATAAATGATTTTTTTTTTGAGAAATGTTTTCAAAACCTATTCCAAATTAAACATTTGCTCATTAAATGGTTGGCACTGCCACACATTCAATTCTGAAAGTAGTGAAATAATGTGAAAGATTTCTTTAGCTTTTTAGTGAAATGAGGGAGCATGTGAATATGAGGATGAGCTGTCATGGGAAATGAAATGGAAAAGAAAATTGTTAATCTTAAATTGGTTTTGTTTTGCATACTGATTTTTATTTATTTATTTATTTTATAGATTTTATTTATTATTTCCAGAGAGAGGAAGGGAGAGAGACAGAGGAGAATGGTTTATTATAAAAGACTGTTCATAAAATTTAGATGAGTTACTATACAAAATTAAGACAACACTCCACTTGAAAAAAATGAAATGGAAAAGGTAGGTAGCTAATCACTAGTGATACTGAAATGTTTTAAATTAAGGCAAAATGCATATGCACCAGTCATATTGATTTGATAGCAATGGTCTTTAATTCTCAGAAACAACTGTTTTTACACTAGTCTTATGACCTACTATGCTGTTTAAGTCTTTAACACCCAGTACATAACTATAATTTGAAATTCTTCAGTACACAGAAACATATACTTGAGTATATCTAAGCAATATAGAATTATGCACAGGAGAAAATGTCCCTTTAATCCTCCCTTAAAATAAGAGGAGACACAGAAAGTGCATGTGTTGCGTTCTAATTAAGACAATACAAGTCTTTGTGATCTATTGGTGGGAATGCAAATATGAAAAATACTATGATGCTTCCCCCCAAAATGAAAAATGTAACTACCATATGATCCAGCAGTCCTATTTCTGGATATATATAAGAAGGAAATGAAATTACTACCTTAGTGATATCTTTATTTTGATGTTCATTGTGGCATTATTCATAATAGCCAAGACATGGAAACTTATGTTTTGCACAAGCTACTGTTCAAATATTTTGCCCTTTAGGGGAAAATGGATTATTTTTCTTGGGAGAATGTGGTTAAATTCATTTTTAGACATAGCTCTTTCATATGTTTGTTCTTGGTTTGTGGCTTTTCTTTCATTTGTCTTTTTTTAATTTAAGATTTTATTTAGTATTTATTATTTTCATAGAGAGGGGAAGGGAGAGAGGCAGAGAGGGAGAGAGACATCAATGTATGGTTGCCTTTTACCTGCCTCCAGCCACGGACCTGGCTGGAGACGTGGCTTGTAACCTGACTATGTGCCCTGACTGGGAATTGAACCAGCGACCTTGGGGTTTGCAGGCTGCTGCCTTATCCACTATGCTTACTTAATGGTATCTTTCGAAGTCTAAAAAATTTTAACTTTGTAGCCTAATTTATCATCTTTTTGTTAATGATTTTTTTGTGCCAAGAAGGCTTTGCTTATATCAAGGCATCATTAAGATACTTTGCTTGGTTATCTTCTAGAAACTTCATAGTTTACAATTTTATATTCTGTTGGAATGGGTTTTTAAATATATGCTGTGAGGTTGAGCTCAAGATATATTTACTTCCATATGGATTTTTAATTCTTACAGACTATTTCTTCAAAAGATTATTCTTTCCCCCATGAATTACTTGGTGTCTGCCTAAATTCAATTGATTTATTTTGTGATTCTATTTTTGGACTTTCTGTTCTGCTCTTGTTGGGTCTATATCTGTCGTTACTGAACAGGAGTGGGAAGCTGGCTGCCTGTCTGCCACAGCCCATAGGCAACTTGGAGACAGAGGCTTGGTGAAAAAGGAAAGAGGTCTTTTATTCAAAAACTGCACAACCTGGGAGGATGGCAGGCTCCTGCCTCAATGATCATCCCCTCTGGAAAACCCAAAGGAAAACCCTGCCACTCTGCTGGATCAGTCCCAGGCTGTGCCCAGAGTTGCTGCACCTGAAGTTCCTTCTCTCATTCACTGCGTCATCCTTTGGGAATTGCAGTTGGCCTCTGAGTTCTCCCTCAAGTAACTCAGCTTCTCTGCCTGCCTGTGTTGGGCCTCAGGCTCCCCTCCTTTTCAGAACTTCCAGGGCCCTCTAGTCCTATTAAGCACAGGCCTGTACTCCTGTGTGGTGTGTAGAAGAGAGAGTATGTCTCTCCTTTCCTTCAGTTTATATAAGCTACTCCTGTTGGTTAGGATGTGTGCTCTTCAGTACAGTTTGGCATAGTCCACCCTCCAGCCTATCCCATCCTTTCCCAGGCTAGAATGACAGGTCTTCATCTGAAGGGAAGGAAATAGGAGGGCTTTTCCCTTAGCCAGTCACCCTTGCTAGCCTTGGGCAGGCAGACCCTTCACAAAGACTTCTCCTGTGTGTCCTGCCTGGCGGTGGGGAGTGCATGTCAAGTGCCATGCTAACCTGGCTACCAAGGCAATGTGGTGCTCCCCCTGCTGCCCCTCCACTTGGGCCATGGCCGGGCAGCTGGCATCACCAGTGTACTTACTACTTTAGTTACTGTAGTATTTTAGTTAGGTCATGCAAACAGGTAATGTAAGCCCTTTGGCTTTATTCTTCTTTGATGTTGTTTTGCTATTCTAAGTCTTTTGAATTTCTATAGGAAATTACGTCAGTTTCTACAGAAAACATGTTAGGATTTTAATTGCGATGGCAATGATCATTTTGAGGAGAAATGACATCTTAAGTACTGAATCAATTTTTGACTGTGGAGAGTCTGTTTGTTTCTTTAGAGCTTAACTTTCTGGCAGCAAAATTTTGGCATTTCCTGTTTAAGGATCTTAAAGAATTTTGTGTTTAAGTGTTGTATGACTTGTTTTTAAGATTTTTTTTTAAGGAATTAGGTTCACAGCAAAATTGAGAGGAAGGTACAGATATTTATTTCCCATATACTTCCTGACCCCTTCTACCTAGACTCCTCTAGAATGATAATTTGTTAAAATTAATGAACTTACATTGACACATCATAATTGTTCCAAGTCCATACTCTACATTAAGGTACACTCTTGGCGTTGCACATTCTGTGGGTTTAGACAAATGCACAATAACGTGTATCCATTATGGCATCATACAGAGTATTCTTACCACCCTAAAAGTTCACACGATGTAAATTTCTTTTAAAGCATTTTATAATTTTTTATGACATTTGATGACTGGTACTTGAAGAAAACTATTTTTAAAATGTTGCTAATACAAAACAGAATACAGTTGATGTTTGTATTTTAGATTTTTGTGTCCTTTGACATGGATAAATATACTTGTTAGTTCTCTTAGGTTTTCTTTTTTGGTAGATTCTTTGATGTTCTGCATGAACAATCATGTCATCTAGAGCTTTTGGAGTGAGATATAATGTGAGTTTGCATTCTGATATGCTGTTATATTAGCTGTGAGACTGTGGCAAGTTAACCTATTTAAGTCTCATTTTCATCTTAAGTAGAAAGGTAAGAAAATCTGTCCTTCATGGTTGTTTGAGGTTTAAATTACATGGTTTATTGAAAGCACTGCCAAAAGACTGGATACTTAATAGTAGATGAGGAGATAAATATTGTGACCTTACTACTGATGTGTTTTGCTGTCTTGCTTTCCAAAAGTAAAATGCCGTTTACATCTGGACTTACTTCTTTTAGTAGGTCTTCTGTGTCACTAAGGAAACAAAAAGGGACAACTACAAATAAAAGAGTAAAGGACATGATAGTTGAAGTTAAAGATGAAAGAGCAGATTTTTCAGTACTACCATGTGTGTATTTGATGCTGAGTCAGTTCTCGGAAAGAGATAATTGTTCTTTTCTCCTGAGTTTGTGCATCAAAAGAAAGTCCTTTTGAGATGGCATAGAGGAGTCGTTTCTGGACTCTTTCCCCTATTCCTCTTTGTATTTCTCTTTAGGTCTAATATGTTTGTTTATGCCAGCAAACTGGATCATCTGGTTTATTTCAAGTATAGCTGCCATTTGAATAATTAGGAGTTCTAAAAAGTTTTGTATTGGAGGTCTTTATCAAATGCTAATTGGATTTGTAATTTTTCTAGTTTACTACATCTTCCATAAATATACTTGGCTTGTCTCTGTGTCCCAAGGGATGCTGTTTAATTACATTGAAATAATATATTCTTTGTATTCAGCTCAACTCAAGCATCTACATTTATTAATGTAGATGCCTGAGTTACATTGTTGGAAAATGTTTTTGTTACTGACAACTTGCTGTCTTTTTACTTAGATGGGGCAGTAAATAAAGGTACCTAATTTACATCAGCCCATTAAATGAATTCTCAAGAAGAAAGAAAATAGTTTTAAATGCAGTTTACATGTGGTGACAGTTGATCCACTTACAGAGAGGCTCCTTCAGTGGAATTGGATTGAATGAAAACATTTTAATTTCATAATACTGTTTTTGATGTATACCAAATGTCATTTATAATATTGAGCTGCATGAAGGGATTAGCTGCATTCCTATTGACCCTTTCTCTTCTCTCTTCTTACCTCCAAAGGGTAAAAGAAGAAGGTTTTTGTTTGCTTTCCAAGATGGTTTTTATCTGCCTGTCGTTTGAATGGGCAGTTACCAGAGGTTCTAAAACTCTAGTTAAAACGTTGCAAGTCAAAAAGTCATAGCCCCTCATTGTTTACTTTCTTGGATGAACAATTTGCAGGCATTTTTTCCTGGTGTGAATAAATTAGCAGGAGAATATGAATATGATCTGCTTGCTTTTGATTTTTCTTTGAAAAAAAGCCATCTTTGTAATTTTATAAGGAATGCTTGTTAGCCTTTGGGAGTTTAGAGCACTTTCCATCAGATGCAATTATTCTCACTTGCTCCTCTTTGACCTCCAAAAAGGTGCATCTTATCTTTGAGAAAGCCACTAGCAAATTCAGCTAATGCAGAACTTGGGGTTTATTTGCTTAACAGCTTGCAGCCTTAGGGCACAAACATAACATATCAGCCCTTCCAGTTAATTTCTGACAAGCTCGAGAGGTGACTTTGATATGTCAGAGTATGTATGGTATGGCTAATGGCCTTGGTTACCTTAGAAACCGCCTTTTTGCCTTAGGTTTCTGCTTAGGATGTGTGATTCTTACAGGCATTTCTGGACCACACATTCAGGTTTGAATCTGGATGTAGAGGACTCCACATTCTTTAGGGAAGAAACAAGCCTAGGATTTATCTACCATTTTTGGATACCTTCTGGATATGCTTAAAATTTCTCACCTGCAATTAAATTTTAGTTAGACTCTCTCTCCCTCCCTCCCTCAAAGATTTTATTAATTATTTCAGAGAGAGGGGTAGGGAGACATGCAGAGGGGGAGAAAGAGACACCAATGTATGGTTGGTTGCCTTTCACCTGCCTCCAGCTATGGACCTGGCTGGAGACCTGGCTTGCAACCTGGCTATGTGCCCTGACTGGGAATCAAACCACCGACCTTTGGGTTTGCAGGCCTGCACCTTATCCATCCACTATGTCACCAGCCAGGGCCTCCCCCCCCCCCCCCCCCCCTTTGATAAAGTTTTTATTTACTTTTAGCGAGACAGAGAAAAATATCAATGTGTGAGAGATATATCAGTTAGTTGCTTTTGGTATGACCCTAACTGGAGACCTGGCTTTGCAACCCAGGCATGTGCCCTGACCCAGGCATGTGCCCAGATTGGTACTAGAACTGGCAACCTTTGAATTTGAAGGCTGGCTGTGCTTAATCCATTGAGACACACTGGCCAGGGCTCTAGTTAAACTATTTCTAAATCACTTTAAATTCTGTAGTTTTATTTCTCTAGGATCACTTTTGGCTTGCTTCTGTTCAATACATTTTATTTACCTATTGGTACTGTATCTTAGACCACTATTCATGCACTAGGTTTTCATAACTGCTATTTTTATATGTTTATTCATTAGTTTTAAAAAGTTTTATTTACTTATTTTTAGATAGAGCGAAAGGGAGGGAGAAAGAGCCAGAGAGAAACATTTATCCAACTGCCTCTCACATGGAGCCACCTAGCTAGCCCGCAATCCAGGCGTATGCCTTGACCGAGAATCAAACCAGTGACCCTTCAGTTTGTAGGATGACATCCCACTGAGCCACACCAGCCAGGGTTGTACGTTATTTTTGTGAAAGCAATTGATTTGGTAAATCCTGTGGAGAGAACTGAATAGTCTTTTACTCATCAGCGCCATCATTAAAGTTACAAATGAGAACTTTTCTTTACAGACCTGGATTACAGTCACCTAGCTAGTAATAGGTTTGGATCAAATTTATTCTGAGAGCACTGGGAGAAGGGGTGAGACTCTTGGAAATAGAAAAAAGAATCTAACAAAACTGAGAGATAAGAGGAAAGCCAGAGAGAGAGTATGGCTGGCTCTTTCTGCATCCATGGATTCAACTGAGTATAGGTCAAAAGTTTAAAAAAAAGAAAGGTACAATTGTTCCTAATGTGTATGTACTATGTAATTAGGCCTATGATGATTGCAATATAGACTTTTTTTCCTTGTTGTTTTCCCCTAAACACAAGAGTATCACAATTATTTATATAGTATTTGCATTGTATTAGGTATTATCAACATAAGTAATCTAGAGATTATTTAGAGTATATGAAATACGGTGCTAGTGTCAGTTAATTAAAAAATGTCAAAATCAAGGTTCTATCCGTCTTTTCTGCTAAGACCTTAGTTTCTCTTGGGTTGACTTTTGTCCTTAGACATGCTACCAGACCAACTGCCAAATCAGAATGGGAGAGAAGGGTGTCCAGGCATTAGTTTTCTAAACATGCCCAGTTGATTCTACAGTAGAGCTCTTTATGATTCGAAACACTGAGTTAAACCAGTTAAGCTTTACCCTGGGGGTGCTAAACCCAGGACCCCTGAAGCATGTGGCTGTTCAATAGTTGAAAAAAAGCAGGAGTTCTTCTAGCAAGGAATGAAGAGATTAATTCACCCATGGCATCTGCTGTGCTTCAGATGATTTAATGTTTAAAAGAAACACTATGTTTTAAATTCATACATGATCACGATTATCAGTTAAAAAAGAGCTATATAAATTTTCCCTATCCTTCACCTTAGAAACAAAGCCCCAGATAGGCAGTTCTATTAACCCAGTGAGAATATTTTTGGGTAAGAAGGAAGCTGGGGTGGTAAAGCATGCTTTTTAAGCCTTTTGTGTGCAGATAAACACCAATTTTTTTTTTTAAGATTTTATTTCATTATTTTTAGAAAGAGGGGAAGGGAGAGAGGCAGAGAGGGAGAGAGACATCAATTTATGGTTGGTTGCGTTTCACCTGCCTCCAGCCACAGACCTGACTGGAGACCTGTTTTGCAACCTGGTTATGTGCCCTGGCTGGGGAATCGACCCTGCAACCTTTGGGTTCACAGGCCGGCGCCTTATCCACTGTGCTACCAGCCAGGGCCCAACACCAATTTTTTAGGTAAATAGGATTATCTATGTTGCCTTGTCTCAGGATGTAGTCTACTCTTGATTAATCAGAATTGAGTCACTTAATGGGTTGTATAAAATATACTCTTTGTTATTTTCAAGTACATTCTGCTTTCACCAGCATATACCATAGAGAATTTAGTACTGTCCCTCCTAAACTTGGTCTTGCTTAATAACATCTCATTTTCCAGATGGTCCAGATTTACCCACATGCTTTAGTTGCTAAGATACTTCACTTGTATTCATGTAGTGTCTGGCAAGCCTTCTTCCTCATCCCTACTCACAGATGTGCCACTTGAAGGTCTCTTGCCTTGCCTCTTGAAATAACCGCCTTAGTAGTTCTCCCTCTCCATCCCTCTGCCCACACATATCTTTGTAGTTTATTTCTAATAGTGCTGCTAGAGTTATCACCCGTAAATACAGATGAGAATACATTGTTTTTGCATTGCCCTAATGACTCTCACTTATCTACAGAACAAAAATTCAATGTGCTAGATTATTTTTCCAAGATTGTCAGAAAAATATCTCCCATCTCACACACTGTGCTTCATAGTGTGACTTTGATATTCCTCTCATGAAAAGGTGGGGTATATGTCCCTATACTAGAATCTAGTGGACTTGTGACTATAGTGGAAGGTCACTAACGTGATCCCTTAGACCAGGTCATGAACAATGATATGGCTTCTTTAAAAATATATATATTTTCAAATCTATTGATTTTTAGGGAGGAAGGGAGAGAAAGAGTGAGACAGATTGATTGATTTGTTGCTCCACTTTTTGATGAACTCACTGGTTGGTACTAGTAAGTGCCCTGATTGCGGATTGAACCCACAACCTTGGCATATGGGGATGATGCTCTAACCAGCTGAGCTACCTGGCCAGGACAGAATTATTACAGAACCAAAGCCACCATTCTTTGAGAGAGATAGCCCACCAAAAAATTCCCTGCAGCCCTAGCTAAGCCAGTCAGCACCAGCTTGCTACCATGTGAATGAGCTTAAAAGTGGATCCTTTGGCCCCCAGTCTGTAGCTTACCTGCATGCATAAGCCATCTCAGCCAGGTCCTACCTAAGTTAGAAAGTCATTAAAAAAATACAAAAAGATTATTTATATTTAAGGAGACTACATTTTTCTTTTTAAAATCAGCTTCAGTGAAGTATAAGGTACACAAAGTTTAGTAGTGTTTAGTATATAATTAAACGGATTTAGACAAATATTTGCTTGCAGTCTTTTCACACTAAAATACAAAATAGAACATTTTCATTATTTCTGAAAGTTTTCTTGTACAACTTTGCATTCAGTCCCTTGTCACTATCCTTAGCCCCTGGTAACCACTCATCTGCTTTCTATCACTCGAGTTTTCACTTTAATAGAACAGAAAATTTATTTTGTACTAGTTTTTGGCCATTATAAACAAATCTGTTATGAATATTCAAGTACTACTGTTTTTGTGGACATTGTTTTCCATTTATCTTGATTAAATAGTAAAATAATAGTAAAGTGAGATTGCTGGGTTATGTGGTAGTGTATGCTTAATTTTAAAAACTGTCCAGATGTTTTCCAAAGGGGCTTACCCAGCAATGTTTGAGACTTTCAGTTGCTCTCTGGTTTTGACAGTTCTTGTTATTGCCATCTTAAAAAATTTTTTAGTCATCCTCCTAGTTTAAAAGTCATTTCATTGCTATTTCAAGTTGTGTGCCTCTAGTGGCTAATGGTGTTGATATCCTTCATGTGTTTAGCGTTTGTACATCTTCATTAATGAAGTCTTTATTCAAATCTCCTGCCATTAAAAAATGGGTTTATCTGTGTAATACTCAGTTTTTTATTAAAGATTTTATTTATTATTTTCAGAGAGATAGAGGGGAAGGTAGAGAGGCAGAGAGGGAGAGAGACATCAATGTATGGTTGCCTTTCACCTGCCTCCAGCTAAGGACCTGGCTTGCAACCTGGTTATGTTCTCTGGCTAGGAATCGAACCAGTGGCCTTTGGGTTCACAGGCCGACGCCTTATCCACTGGGCCACCAGCCAGGGCCTTAATACTCAGTTTTAAGATTCTTTATATAGTTGAAATATGTTTCTATCTAATACATAGTTTGTAAATATTTTCTTTCATTTTGGGGGCTGTCTTTTCACTTTCTTGATGGAAATGAATCACTAATTTCTTTATTTTAATGGAAGTCCAGTTTATCAGTATTCTATTTTGTGGGTCATTTCTTTGGTGTTTTATCTTAAAAGATAATACAAAACAAGCAAACAACCCCCCTTCCCCCCAAACCTGCACAAACAGTGTTATAAAGATTTTTTCCTATGTTTTCTTCTGGAAGAAAACATACTTTTATGTTTTTTATATTATATTTTTAGCTTTTATGTTAGGTGTATGACCCATTTTGAGTAATTTTTTGTACATGGTGTGCAGGGAATTTTAAAGTTCATTTGTTTGCATATGGATATCATTGTTTCAGCAACATTTGCTGAAAAGACCATCTTCTCATTGAATTATCTTGGCAGCTTTTTTGGAAATAAGTTGACTATATTTATATGGGTTTACTTCTGGAGTGTGTATTCTGTTCTCTCTTGATTATCTGTCTATCCTTGTGCCAGTATTACTCTCTTAATTACGCTAGCTTCATAGTCAATTTTCAAATCAGTTAGTGTAGTGTAAGTCCTCTAACATTTGTTCTTTTTTCGAAGTTTGAAAATGCTCTTTGCATTTTCATATATGTTTTATAACATTTTTTAAATGCTATGTTAAAGTCATTTCATTTGCTTTTATTATTTCTTGATTTTATAAAATTTTAAAAGATTTTATTTCTTTTTTTAGAGAGAGGGGAAGGGAAAGAAATAGGGAGAGAAACAGCAATGTGTGGTTGCCTCTTGCACACCCGCAACCCAGGTATGTGCCCTGACTGGGAATCAAATTGGCAACCCTTTGGTTTGCAGGCTGGCACTCAATCCACTGAGCCACACCAGCCAAGGCTAATATTTTAATTACTAAGGAAAAGATTGATGAGGATTGTATTGAATCTCTTGATCTATTTGCTGACAATAACATCTTGATAACAGTATATTTTATGATCCTATATATCCATTTGTTAGTTCTTTATGTAGTGTTTAGTAATTTTCAGTATACACATTTTGTTAAATTTATTCTTTGTAATAATGGTGACAGGCCGGATAGGGTTCAGTTATTGAGGAAGACTCAAAGGCTCCAAATGACCAGGCTTACATATTTGTTGCAGGAAAGGATCATATATAAATATAACAGCAGTATGAGAACATTAAAAATAAGTATTGGAATCAGAGGCTCCCTCATAGCAAGGGGTCTTAAGGGACTAGGTATGACCTCTGTCCTCTTTTAGTCATGTGGATACACTTTTTCTAAGATCAGTTGCTACACAGATTTGCACGGAACCATGGAGCCCTAAATGGAGTTTAGGGTAATAATGCTTATATGTACCATGTTAGTCATGTAGGTATAGTCTTTCATGTAACCACTTCTATAGTCGATCCCTCTGGGGAGTTTCACTGAGACATATACACATCATGGAATCTCACTTCTCAATAGACATTGCTGACAGTTGGATAGACTGCCCTGAAGCTCACCTCAGACCCATTGGTACAAAGCAACCTTTTCAGGCAGTGTGTTTCATGTTTTGACATGGGTGAGTGCCATGCAGCTATGTCTTTACTTCAGCAAAGTAGCTCAGGTTAATTCTAAACAGGCTGGAATGAACCCATATCCCTATTTCTTTTTGGTTCTACTATAATTGGAATTAAGATTTTTTAAATTTCTAGTTGTGTATTACTTTTATATAGAAATAAAACTATGATACCTTGTGGCCTTGCTAACTTACTACTTTTAGTACCGTTTAAATAGATTTCTTAGGAATTTTCACAATGAAAATTATGCAGTCATTGATTAAGGATAGTTTTACTTCATTCTTACCGATCTGTATGCCTTTGATTTCTTTTTCTTTTTTTGCCTTAGTGCACTGGCTAAGAACTCTTGAACAGTGTAAACTAAAAGTAGTGACAGCATTTTTCTGTCTTAAAGCATTCAGGATCTCAGCTTTAAGCAGGATATTGCCTCGAGGAGTTTTGTAGTTATTCTTTATCAATTGAAGGAGTTGCATTTCCTTTTGTTCCCAGTTTTTAAAATCATGAACGGGTATGAATTTCATATGAATTTCATCTAACGCCTGTCCCACTGCTTTCATTAAGATAATCATTTAGAGTCAGTAGGGGGAGGGGTTAGTCCGTTAATATGATAAACTATACTGATTTTTGCTTGTTGAAAAAGCTTTGTATTCCTTGGAATAGACATTTTTTTTTTTTTTATGGTTTGTGTCATTTATTATTAATTAAATTTATTTTCATAATTTCTAGAGTTGCTACATTATAGGAATAGACATTTTGACCATTCTTTTTATGTAGTATTTGGTTCTAGTTGCAAATATTCTGTTAAGGATTTTTACTTCTGTGTTTATGAGACCTGTTGGCCTGCAATTTTATTATTTTTAAATGTTTTATAGTAATGTCTTTCTCTGATTTGGGTATCAGGATAATGCTTAACTTAAAAACTGGTTTGGAGAATGCTCCTTTAGAATTTTGCACAAGTTGGTGTAGTGTTGTTATTTATTTCTCAAATGTTTGGTACAATTCACCGGAGAAGCTACCTGTGCCTGGGAATTCTCTTTGTTGGGTAGGTTTTTAAACAAACTGTTTTTCCCTAATACATATGGGGCTCTTCAGGTTATCTTATTTTTTTATTGAGTAACCTTCAGTAATTTGTGCCTTTCAAGAGATTTTTCTATTCAGGTTATTGAACTGGTTGACATAAAATTGTTAGTAATATTCTCTTATTAGCCTTTTTATGCTTATATGATCTGTACTGATGTTCTTTCTCTCTCATTCCTGATAACCAAGAATCTTTTTACCTGTGAGGGAGAAAAGCTTTTTAAATTTTATTGATCTCTCAAAGATCCATTTTTGGGTTTGCATGCTTTTTGTTTTGTGATGGCAAAACTATACCTCATGACCTTTATAGTAAAGCTCTCCATGTTCTTGTTGTGAATGTATACTTGTATTTTTCACCTTTGCCTTCCAGCGGAAAAGTATACTTTTGGGACAGCACTTGTTATTGATCTTTGTTGTTTCCACAGAATCTTGGATTAAATGGGACTCAGTAGATAAAGATCTTGTAAATTGGTATGAGCTGATTTATTACTCTAGTAAATGTATCATGTAGACCTCAATAGTAAGTTAAAACAAAAAGGTATAGAAATTTCATTATCTGGAATGGTAAACTTGGCCTTTTTTGTAAAAATGTTTATAATGTATCAGAAGTATTTCAGTTTTTTTATTCACATTCTTAATACACTTTAGGTGATTCTGGTCTCATTTTCTTCTGACATATAAAAGGAGTAGTGTTCTTTTAGTAACTTGATCTGATTTAGAGCTTTCTTTTAACCTCACACTGAATATTTCTCCCATGTTGCAATGGAGATGAATGCAAGGAAATCCACGGTAGGATATATGTAACAAAGTATATAAATGATTTTCAATTACAGAAAGATTGAAGAGATAGAGCTCTATCTAGTAAATATGGGCACAATTTTATTTCTAAAACATTTCAGGATTGCATCCATTATGTAATTTTTAAAGAGAGCCTGTCATCACAGCAGCTCAAATTCTGGGAAAGTGTAAACATTCCTATTGTGCTTGGCCAACAGCTAGTAAAAGAAGAGTAGTTATTTGCTGACCTTTTCAGATCTTTTCAGATAAGGAAAGGTATAAATAAAGTAATTCTTTGATTCCTGATAAATGGCCTAGAGGCTGAAAAGCATTAGAAAGGACCTCATTTTGCCTCTTGTGCTGTTTACTGCCCTTATCTGCTTGCTCAGCTGCTCTTTAATTATCTCCAGGGAGCAGGACTCAGGCTGCAGGCCGCAGGCTGCCTCTTGCCCATGCTGGAAACCTTAACAACTTCCTTGTTGAACTGATCCCTTAAATGCTCTTATTTCTTTGAATTTTCTGAAATGTTTCACTTGACCCCCCCCATTTCCTGCTCTTAGTCCCATCTAATATATTGGTGCCATATGAATCTTGCTAAAAAACATTTCAATTATAGTTGACCTTTTAACCATGCAGCAGTTAGGTTTGGGTACCATCCAGCTGCCTGTGTTATACCCAGATGAAAGCGAGACACCAAACGCTGGAGACTTTCGGGGATTCAGAGATGATATTTATTGGCCAAACAACAGACCTGCGCAGGGGCGGCCTCGATCTCATGAGGCGCGCCCTGTCGCTTACAGCTAGGGCTTTTTATAGCAGAGCAAGCCAGTCTGGGCACAGAAGATAAGATGGTAGTTAGTGATTGA